>JAWDEX010132858.1:0-24652 GCA_035221805.1 Trichilia hirta
GCTTTAGCTGAAATTGATCTCAGATTGATAAATGTCATCAACATAAGTCCCTCAAGTTTCTGTCATCGTGAGGCGAGAGTGAAAACTCAAGTGATTGTTTAGGCCGAGGTAATTTAAAATTCTGACCCAAGAATTGTAATATCACTAGTCACCAACGATCTTTATTGAACGCAATTGCTTTGATTTCAACCAGCTGTATCTCGAAAAGATCAAACTTAAATACGTTATTTTCGTGTAAAATGCTGTGTGATCTTGTGTAGGCATTCTGTTGGTTACCACTGAGAGGGCGCGACGTTCGAGGTTATTATTTTGATGTTACAAAATATGGCACATCCCTAACCGTTCATCTCGTGACTCTTCGAATGTTTCATGACGCTTGAGTGCTGAGCGATTGCCTATAAATACCTACCATTTGCTTTGTCTTTTTTCTTTTTGTTTTGCACTTTAGGCACCCGTTCTTCTGTTCATCAGCCATTTGGACTTCCTTTCTTAGCAGTTCCAGTTTCCTTGTCTTCAGCAACCCATCGTCTTCAGCCTGTCCTTGATTTGTTCGGTAAGATGTTTACTTTGTCCCTTTTATTATTATTTTTGTAGTGATTTTTGACAAATCTGCTGATTCGGGGGGATCAATCGCTGAAAGTCGGTGTTGTGGTCAAGACTTTTGACAATCATCGTGTATTCTGAGCGACCAAGATAGGTGAGGCGAAAAAGCGCTTGTAAGCCCCTTCACTTTTCTTGATTTTTGGAGGCAACAATTCTACGCTAAATTTCCGACCAGACGTCGTGTTCTCTGCGTATAGTAGATGAACAGCAGCAGCGAAAGCCATGATATCAAGGCGCTAAATCCTTCGTCTCAAAAAATTACTGAGGGAGCCCCGCTACTAAATTCTGTTCCGAATTCCAGCGACGAAGGGTCAACAATCGACTTAATCCCGATCACAAGTCAGGGATCGAATTTGAGACTGATCGATTCTCTTTTATCATCATTGTTAGCGATCTCGATGTATACTAAGAGGCATTTCAAGTGAAAAACTTGGTGACAATAAGGGTCCCCAAAAGAGAAGAATTACCAAGCCGCCCTCCAGCAGATTAGACTGCCTTCAACGAGGAGTTGTTCTCACTGGGAGTAAGGCTACCTTTCCAGCCTTTCTTTGCCA
This sequence comes from Trichilia hirta, assembly GCA_035221805.1. NCBI lineage: Eukaryota > Viridiplantae > Streptophyta > Magnoliopsida > Sapindales > Meliaceae > Trichilia > Trichilia hirta. The sequence continues at coordinate 1,158 of JAWDEX010132858.1, forward strand.
GCGTCCTCACATATTTTTAGATCCCACTACACTAGCTGATCCCCAACAGTTAAAGGATCCTGATCAGGCTATACGTACTATGACAGCAGTACTTCGACGAGTCCCCAAGCATCCCTAAGGTAGCCTATATCTATACCTTGTGAAAAAATCCGACATCAAGCCCCGAATAGTATTATCTGCAAACTAAGTCGGGCACTCTAAATTCGATGAAGGGCAATCCAACAAGTACCAAGTACTAGAAGGATAAATAGTTTTTTATCAAGGGTGAATGGGACCTCGCTACGGGAGAAGAAAACCTAAAAAAGTTAGGGTAAGCGATAGTATGGTCGGGTAGCCTCGCTCTAAGCTAGGAGTTGAAAGCAGGATAACTTCCCTAGGTGATATCGACGCTGATCAGAAGGAGCTCCTATCAAAGAAAAACCTAATAGAGTCAAACCTGGTCTCCTCTAACATCTCGCGCGTTGTTCTGAACAAGATAAAACAAAGAGTAGGACATCAAAAGTGTTTGACTTTTGACATCGAAGGTACTAATTCTTTCTGTTTCCTTTCTGTAGTAATGTCTGAAAAAGATCAACGCCCATCAGTTTCAGAGCAACTTGCGACGGCCAGGAAAATAAGAGAGGCAGGAAGAGGTTAACTACCACCTTCACTCTGGCCACGCTGGCAGGAAGATCCCAGAGCTTTTCCCAAGGATAAAGGTAAGGCTCCCGCTCCGCCTTAGAAAATATCTGACAGCAGCGATAGCCCTCCCCGATTAGTAAAGAAGAGGCCCAGAATCGGAGAGGGTCAGGAGAAGTTGCTCAATAGCACTATTTTTGCCATGCGCATTAGTCAATCTATTTCGTCTAATGCTTTGGGATCCAGCCAACGGGTGCTAGCCCTGATTTCCAGGGTCCTAGTGCCAACAATGCCTCCTCGCCTCAATCTTCCTTAATCCCAAATACCAAAATTAGAGCAGTCAGACATAGGTGAGGATAAGAAGCCGATGGTGGTGCGACTCTTGCCCTTCATTAATGTCATCGTACCTTTAATGGATAGGACTATTGATAAGAAGATAGGGAATCTCACCCCTGAGGCAGCAATAAACTACGTGAGGGATTTTGCCATCATGGTAAGTCTTTTTCAATCTTGCACTTCTCCTTTTACTCAGGTTTTTCTGTCTAACGATTGCCTATACATATCGCCCACGTACTCTCTCGACAATAGGAGCAAATAAAGTCCTATATCTTGGGTACGACTACTCAAGGCCGGGAGAATGAGAGGTTGAAGAAGGAGATGTTGAGCCTCAATAAGAAGTTTGACAAGAATCACCAAGGCTGAGCCAAGATCAGGGAAGATCTTGAGAAGAGAGTCATAATTACCGAGTCCAAGTTAGAAGAATCAGATCGGGAAATCCTGCAACTAAAGGATGAACTGGACTCGCTGTAAAAAATAAATGACAAATCCTCCGACCTTCTTTACAGTCGAGAAAACACCGTGCAAGGGCGACGCAAGAAAATCGAGAGGTCGAAAGCGAAAGCGTCCTCCCAAAGTAGGGAATTGCTGAAGGCAGAGGCCATAGTAAGGAAACTTCAGGCCGACCTTCGCTTTGCTGATGACCGAGCCCACAATAGATATGACGAAGGCGTATTATTTAAGCTCAAGAACATAAGTGCACTGATTGAGAAATGCCTGCCCGATGTGGACTTCAACTGGCTCTTTATAGAGTTAGGTATGGAGAGGTCACACGATGATGAAATTCCTGAGGTAGAGGTCGAGCCCAATGCAGAGGTTTCTGTGGCATCAAGAAATAAGCCACAGACTCAGGGTCCTATCGATGTGCCTCTACCTATCTCTGGTGATCCCACAATAGGCCAAGAGCCGCAAGCCTCTCTTGCAGCTGTCCAACTCTCGGGCTCCGGCAATATTGAAGGATCATAGTCATACATACTTTTTCTTCTTTAGCCTATACTTCATTATTTCTTTCTGTATTTAAGATAATCAATGTAATGGATTTCTCTTGTATCGTATGGTAGTTTATTTAATGAACTATGCAGATATTTTAATCACTGATAAACAAATAACACATGCTTCATTTTTAAATTTTCATGCACATTAATTACCTATTTGACTTTCGTAACACTAATGAAAACAATAATCAAATGGATAAATATTTTTATTAGATTCTAAATCAAACCATAATCAATGTTAAGCAACGGGGATTGTCGATCTGCAGCATATAATGACGAGTAGGAAAACTAACTGATCTGAGCCAAAGTGTCATAGAAAAGTAAATAAATAACTTTATCAGATTCGAGTAGAATTTATGTAGAAATGTAAGTAAATAAAATATCCGATCCGAGTCAAAATTATGTAGAAACATAAGTAGATAATTTTTCTGATCCGAGTCGAATTTATGCAGAAACACAAGTAGATAATATTTCTGATCCGAGTCGAATTTATGTAGAAAAATAAGTAGATAATATTTATGATCTGAGTCAAATTTATGTGAAAATATAAGTAGATAATATATCTGATCCGAGTCGAAATTATGTAGAAATACAAGTAGATAATATTTTCGATCCGAGTCGAATTTATGCAAAAATATAAGTAGATAATATTTTTAATCCGAGTCAAATTTATGCAGAAATATAAGTAGATAATATTTTTGATCCGGGTTAAAATTATGTAAAAGTATAAATGTCTTATTTCGGAAGCATTAGAAATGCCGATTTATTATTACATTAGAATAATCTATAACATTCATCACATTTTTACCTAATTACATGTAATTGTAATTGTTAAGAGAATACCATGATTAAGGGTAGTATAGTTTGAGCAGCTCAGTATTTCATGGCTTTTTAATAATTTGCCAATTGAGGTACTGCAACTTGTAGACTCTGGATCGCGATATATCCACAATTCGATATGGTCCTTCCCAATTAGGTGCCAAAGTACCAGTCCCTGCAAGCTGGGCTCCGGCTCTGACTTTTTTGACAACCAAGTCTCCCACACAGAATTGTTGGGGTCAGATTTTGTTGTTGTAATGATGAGCCACCTTTTTTTGATACTCTGCTATCCTCACCGCGACTAATTCTCGTTGCTCCTCTAGCATATCAAGATCGAGCCGCCTCGACTACTCATTGTGCAATTCATCGAAATACTAGACCCGAAAGTTAGGGGTTTCTATCTCAATTAGGGCGACGACTTCGGCACCGTAGGTGAGATTAAAGGGCGTTTCACCCATATTCGTCTTTGGGGTTGTCCTTAGAGCCCATAGAACTTGTGATAATTCATCCACTCAGGCTCCTTTATGGTCTCTGAGCTTATTTTTTAGCAGCTACTTAATTGATTTGTTGGCAACCTACACTTGCCCATTAAACTTGGGATGTGCAGAAGAGACGAAGCGTAACTCGATTTTTAACTCGTCGCAAAAACTTCGAAAATTAGCATTGTCAAATTGCTTCTCATTGTCCGTTATTATTATCCTTGCACTGTCGAAGTGATAGATCAGATAATTTTTTACAAATGCCGTAGTCTTTTTCTCGATTATTATGACTAATGGCTCAACTTCTATCCACTTTGTGAAATAGTCTATATCGACTATAGCAAACTTCATCTGGGCTCGCCCTGTGAAAAGTGGGCCAATCAGATCTAGCCCCCATTGCATAAATAGCCATGGGCTAGATAACGAGCTAAGCCTTTCTGGTGGTCGATTAATTGCGGTGCCGTGCATTTGGCACTCTGGGCAACTTCTCGCTATTTTAACTGCATCTCTAAATAGTGTTGGCTAATAATATCCCTGCCTCAGAATTTTGTGAGCCAAGGCTCATCCAGCTTCATGATCACCACAAGAACCTTCATAGACTTCTCTTAATGCTAAATCTATATCATCTTTTCCTAGACATCTTAAATACGGCAAACCATAGTTACGTCGATAAAGTATGCCATCAACCATGCTGAAACGGGCTGCTTGATTCTTTATTTTGCGAGCTTGATTTCTATCATCTGGTAGCTTATCCTCTTATAAATATAGCTTCAAAGGAGTCATCCATGAAGATTCTTCAGACATAGTAAGCATCTGTCCTGAGTTGACATCTCCATCTAAACTTTTTTTGCTCAATACAGCTATCGGTATAAGCCTAAGGACCATTTTAGGGAAGGTGGATGCCAACTTAGGCAAGGCGTCGGCTTGGCCATTTTCTATTCGAAAAAATTTTTTGGCTTTGAACTGACGAAATTTCATCACTTGTTCATTAACCAATGCAAGATAGAGCTGCATATTGGCTTCGATTGCATAGAATTGATCGTTCACTTGCTGTATCACGTATTGTAAGTCTCCTTGTATTTCAACATTGTCAGCACTCAGTAGTAAAGTCATTCGTAATCCTGCTAGTAAGGCTTCATACTCTGCCTCATCATTGGTGACAAAAAATTCGAGTCGGAGTGCTCCCATAATTTTTTCACCTTGCGGACTTTCAAGGATGACCCCAGCCTCGGAGCCTTGGGCGTTGAAAGCACCATCAACAAAAATTTTCCATGGACGGGTCAAATTAAACATTAGAATCTCTTCATTGCCTGTGTCGTGAGATCATACGATTAGCAAGATTTTTGAAATAGTGTGTTCGGCGATACAGTCTGCTAGAACCTATCCTTTGATAACTTTTCGCGGCTGAAAATTTATGTCGAATTTACTCAACTCAACGCACCACCTGACCAACCTCCCAGAGAGTTCAAGTCAATGAAGTATTTGCCTTAGAGGCTGATCGGTGAGGATGATAATTTGGTGGGCCTGAAAATACAGATGTAGCTTTCTTACTGCAGTCACTAAGGCCAATGACAGCTTCTCTGGGTTTAAGTACCTAGTCTCTGCAGCAAAAAATAATTTACTCACATAATAAATAGGTTTTTGTGCCTTATCCTCATCTTTCTTGGTTAAGGCGACACTGACGGCATGGTCACTGATGGCTAAGTATAAATAAAAGAAGTCTCCAAGCCTTGGGCTCGTTAATACCAAAACCGAGGTGAGATATTGCTTTAACACCTGAAAACTATTCTCACATTCTGGCATCCACTGTGCCAGTTTTCCCTTTTTGATGAACTAAAAAAACTCGAGACATTTATCTGTCGCTTTAGAGATGAACGGTAGAGTACGACTATTTTTCCCGCCAAGTTTTTTATTTCTTTTATTGTAAAAGGAGACTTTAGTTCTAGAATGGCCTTCACTTTTTGAGAATTTACTTCTATACCCCACTCGCTGACGATGAATCCCAGAAATTTTTTCGATCTGACCCCAAAGGCACACTTCTCCAGATTTAGCCTCATGTGATACTTTCTAAGAAGAGCGAAGGTCTCTTTCAAATGCCGAAGATGATCATGTTTTTTTTCAGACTTAGTTATCATATTATCTACATACACTTCTATGGACGAGCCGATAAGGGGTTTAAAAACCCGATTAACCAAGTGCTAAAAAGTAGTACCCGCATTTTTCAAACTGAATGGCATAACGCGGTAGCAGTATAGCCCTTAATCGATGACAAAAGAGGTCTTCTCCTTATCAAAAGGGTACATGGCTATTTGATATTACCCAAAGAAAGTGTCCATAAAACTTAAGAGTTGATGCCCTGCCGTGGCTTCCACCAACTGATCAATCCAAGGAAGAGAAAAGCTATCTTTTGAGTACGTCTTATTTTGATCGATAAAATCCACACACATTCTTCACTTCCCATTCGCCTTCTTAACCATGATCACATTAGCTACCCAATCGGGATAGCGAACCTCTCTGATGAATACAGCCTTTAAGAGCCTATCAACCTATTCGCTAATAGCTTGCCTTCTTTCTTGATGAAATGCCCTTTTTTTTATCGCACGGGTTTGCTCATAGGCCGTGTTGACAACTTGTGTGTGATAATCTAAGGGTCGACCCCAGGCATATCGTTATGGCTCCATGTGAATACAACTTTGTTTCGTCGCAGGCATTCTTTTAACATCTGTGTTTCGTTAGAGTTGAGGTGCATGTCGACTCGGACAGTCTTTTGAGGATCGAAATTATCTATGTTTATTTTTCTCAGTTTTTTTGCAGATTCAAAGGCGGGGTTGCCCTCGGGCAGAATTCAGCTACCTTTTCGTCGACCTTCTATGGCCTGTTCTGCCCCGGCATTGGCGTTGTCATTTTCCATCTCTCGACTTTTTTTGTGAATGCAGTGAACAAACTTGGAAAAGGTCACGAAGCATGACCGAGCTTCCCTCTGACTTCTACTGACTATGCCAACCTCGTTATCGACCCAAAATTGAGCTTGGGATAATGGATACTCTCTACTGCTTTGGTGGCCTGGAGAAATGGTCGACCCAAAATAATAGAATAAGGCATTGGCAAGTCTACCACCTAGAACTCAATCGTTATGGTTTTTTCTTGTGACTTGTCTCTCATGATAATAGGCAATGATACCTTACCCAAGGGCGTGACACAGGATTCCCCGAAATCGTGTAATGCGAATTTCAGATCTCCTAACCTTACATCCTCTATCTCTAAGGCATCGAGGGTGTCTTTAAAAATAGTGTCTGTCAAACTTTCTGTATCAATGAGGATTTAGTTGACTTCCTTTTCTCCTATCATCATGGTAACTATCAAGGCATCATTGTGAGAATAATGCACGCCCACCTTATTTGCATCGGTAAACATTATCAATATCGAGGCGATCCCTGACTTTTTGGCCTCTCGAACATTCATGATGTGGAAATTATTACTAAGATTTGACAAAGAGTATTTTAAATAGTTTTTTTAGAACGATTTGAACTCCTTGCCAGGGTGGGCCCACCTAAAATCACTATAGTTCGGTGCTTCTTGGCCTGACGGGATCCCCTGCCCTTGAACTGGCCAGCAACCGATCTAAGTACTAATTTTTTGCCAAGAGATCAATTTGTTCTCTTAGAGAAACAACTATCAGTGCTGTGCCCGTAATACCGATCATAATCACAAAATCAATCGTCTGAAATATTGGCTTTCTCAAATTTGATCAGGGTCGGCTCTGCCACATAGAGCCCATTGTCTTTTGCATATTGCTAAGCTTACGAGAAGGGAACATTCAATTGAACAAAGTTTCTTTCGTTCGCCCTACCCGTCTGGTACCGCTCTTTGTCAGGGGTCGGCTTCTTAACCATCTCTCTTTGTCGGGGCAATCGAATGTTTCTGTAACTTCGGTCACTCTAATTTGCATTTTCAAATTTCTTCGAGTACTTTCTTCAGAAAAGTTCCATGCCAATCGCTCGGGTCAGCTCACCCTTTCCTCTTGCTTTCTCAGAAATACTCGATTTTTGATGTCTATTTTATCTAAGAGCTCTCTTCAGGCGGCTTCATATGTGGTGACGGACCGTTTATTAATGGTATACCATCCTCTCTCTACTCTGAGCCCTCTCCTCAATCCTTCCAGTGCCAATGGAGGGTGAAAGGCCCCCAACCGTATCACTTTATTGTGATATCTTGTCATAAAACTCCGAAAGCTCTCGACGGGGCCTTGCCACAGTAGGATAAGGGCGCTTGTACTGCAGGTCATTTTTATAGCTCCTCAGAATTCTTCCACAAAACTTTAGCATAGTTGTCGAAGGCTTTCGATGGAGCCCTTTGAGAGGCTTTTGAACCATACCCTGAGCTGTCCTTCCAACATTAGTGGGAACAACCAGCACATTTGTAGTTCGTTTATCTCTTAGATATGCATCATTTTCCTGAGGGTATTCAAGTGCAATGTAGGGTCGATCTTTCTAATATAAGGAGCGATTTGCGGCATTTTAAATTTCTGTAGATAGCCAATTCCATTATGTTCCTGGTGAAAGGGGAATCACCATACCTATCTGTCTCGGTCCTTTCATCCTCGCTCTTTAACAGGCTAGTTCTTATTCCTCCAATCCCAATTTCTTATAGCGTCTTCTTGACATAACTTTCAATCATCTGGGGATCCACAGGCTAAACACTGCAATCTCGGGATCTAATTTGTCAAGTTGAGATCGCAAGTCTACCGTGGTGCACCTAGGCTTGGAGAAAATTCTTGGGTCTATTTTGGGGCTGCAAGGAGTAGTAGACATCATGGGTTTGTTATCACCATACATTCTTGCTTCGTCATGGGCATCGACTTTGCCCTTCCCTTTCTGCAGTCTAGTGAAGCAGGCGTTCCTGTTAACATTCCCCCTAAGCGGGTTCCAAGCTCTCTGATCTCTTTCTCCTAGAATATAATCATTTCTTACTTCTGAGATTTCTGGCGTGATTTGATGCTTTCCTTCATGCCTTTGTCGTCGAACCAACGCCTACAGCCTCGCCATCTCCTTTTCCAGCAACTAATTTTTACATTCTAATTTCACAATCTTCCGATTATCAATCTCGTTTATACTTCTTAGTTCTACCGGCCCTCCTTCCATCTATCAGGACTCGTATTTTTTTGCTCTGACAGTGGCTCGACTGGCTAGACCATCGATGTAATGAACTAGTACTTTATTCTCATCCGATGATTCTGAAGTGTCCCCTTTTTCTCCCGTAAAGGGGACTCCCGGCTATTTTCTTTTTTGCACTTTTTTGAAAAGGCGACTGTTAGTATTCCGTGTCATATCTACATGAAATACTTTTCGAATTTTTTGTTCAGGCTTTTTCCTCTATTTTTCATAGATGGCGTCAACTGTTGATGCCCAAATTTTTTAGGGGCGAAAGATTCAGCACATCACACAGATTTGTTGTTGCGGTCTACGTAGAACCTCCTTGGAAACTACCTGAAATCACAGAAAAATAAGTTAGAAGTAAAGCCGGATTACCGACGAATAAATTCCAACGCTCAAGTCAGCGAAATAGTGCATGGCCAAAAGAAAAGAGGGAAAATATGAGTGTTTGGGTATTTTATCGACCCGAAAGACTAGGCTTAAACAATATTTGTGAGTGCAATCTCTCTTTCTTAACCGTTGAAAGGTAGCCATTTTCAAGAGTTTCGAGATTAGGAAAAGAATCAAAAGTCTCAGCAGAAGTCCTGGAAGCTCTAATCCTGCTACATGGACTGTTTTCACCTTTTATAGGGCCTCCGCATGTGTGAGCATCAAAGAATGAGAGTTTGATTAGATAGGAGTAGGTATGGTGATTGGATCAATCTTTTCATGACTCTTTTATATTAGGTCTAGTGTAACAATGAGTGCCTGTAACTTGTCGCGCACGGCACTACCTAACGTGATGGGACACTTGAACAGTTATTTGAACAGCGTATTTGTCGGTCCCATCCTCAACTCTCGTTTTTAAAAGAAGCGTAGGGTGCTTTGGTAGTCAAGAAGGAATCACCTCGATATTCAAAAAGGGTGTCAAGATACCGAAGAGGTCATGTCAGACTAAACTTTCTGATTAGTGAAATCTGGGGTCGATAAACTTTAGCTAGAATCAGTATCAGATCGATAAATATCATTAACAACATCATTTATATAATTTAAAATATAATTAAAAGTTTAAAACTATATTATTTCCTCGTCTAATATCACGTTCAATTAAATTAAATTAAAAGAAATCGAAATAACAGCAACAACAACAATAATAATGTAAAAAGAATACATGTATATATAATTTTCTTTTTATTAGTACGCAATAGGTCGGAGGAGAATTCTCTCCTGTAACCAAACAAGCAAAAGTGAAAAAGGCAGTTTTTCAAAATCGACGTAGGCTCGGTTTCTTGGAATGAATGATGCAAAGCCTAAGTCAAATTTAAAGTGTTTGACTTTTCGACGAAGAGCCAATCATATATTACTTTAGTCCTCCCCGTGTTTGACAACTCATCACACCTGACATTTTGGATTTGAATGGAACACTTTTGGATATTTATCACTTTTCTCCCATAAGATTTTAAATATTATCATTTAGATAATATTTATTTAATACTTATCACTTAACTACCCTAAAATTTCAAATTTCCTTAAATCCATAAGATTATTATGATCAATAAAATATGTATATATCTTTAGCAATTTATTTTCGTCATTTCTATAATTTAATCTTTTATTATTTAAATAATATTTTTTTCATATTTATCATGTACCCCCTTAAAATTAGGAGTGTTAATTTTAAAACATGTAAATTCATTTAGTCATTTTAACATATTAATTTATTTATGATAAAATTACTTCTTTGAATAATTATATCATATTAATTTATTTATTTAATAATTTTATTTTAATTGAGTATAAATTAAATATATTTTTTCTAAATAATTTTATTTTTTATAAAAAAGAATTTACTTAAACATTTTTTTATAATGAGATAAAAATAAAAATAAATTTTTGTTGCAGTAATATTATAGTAGAAATGCAATTATATTATTCTTTATCATAAAAAAAAAAAGAAATTAGTTAAACTATAAGATAAAAATTATAGCTAGCATGTATAATTTTCATAAAATTAATAAAATTTTACATTTTTAATTAAAAAATAAATTTTTATTTTTATCATTATTGGCTAGTTTTGTCTAAAATTTTTTACCAATTTTTATTTGAATATTATACTAAATTCTTAGCAAATTATACTTAATTACTAAAAAAATACATATTTTTCAATATGAATGTGATAATATTTATAGTTTGAAAATGAATAAAAAATAAAATTAGATTTTTTAATAAAATAACAAAAAATTGAAAGAAAAAAACGTTACAACATCTTTTTTCCGCTCCCACCGACATCTCCACCAAACCTTAGCCACCAACACTAACATTAACGTCCCTTTTAAAATAAATATACAAAATTAATTCTATTATTTTTAAAATTTTTGTAATAATAATTTGTAAATAAAAGAATTATTATATTTATTAATTTATTAGCATAAATTTTTGACAAAAAATTTAGTTAATTTTCTTTATTTACTATTAATTTTAATAGTTTTTAAATTTATTTTTTTAAATAATTCATAAAAAAAAGGAATAATTTATTTATTTAGTTATTAATGGTAAATTTTCTTACTTTACAAAATCTATTATACTCTTTTAAAATTTAAGAGAGACAAAAAATTCCAACAAAAGATGTGCAAGAGAAAATTAATTTTAATTTGAGTATACTTTTACTAAATTCGCTAAATTATAGGGGTGTGCATATTATTCTCACAAAACCCATTATTTAAAAGATTCCACATTTTTAAAGCTATTGATCCTTTCTTCGTACTGTAGTCTGTAAGGACTTGTTTTGTTTAAATGGATTTTTAAACATGCATAATAATAAGTTAAAAATAATAAATATAATTTTTTTATAAGAAAATATATAAATATATATATAAGTTAAAAATATATATAAGTAATAATTAATATATTATATATTTGTATTGGCACGTGAAAGAGTGATATATCTTTAAAATATATATTTTATGTTTTAATATGGTATTTCATTAGGCTTTTTAGTGTCAAAATATACATTTAATTTTTACTAATTTTTAATTTATTGTGATTATGAATTAATGGAATTTTTAATTATAACATTATTTCAAGACTATCTACGTAAAGAAATATTGAAAAAAGTGAATTTGACGACTATTTTAATTAAATAATTGCACCGATAACTAAATATGACAATCACGATTCACACCGATGTCTCTCCAGCCGTCGGAAATTTATATAATATTTTAAATTAAATTTTAAAGTAAAAAGTAAAAAAACAGAGAATTAAGGAAAAGTAAGCAAATTGGCGTCTTAAGTTGGGTAGTTTATACCAAAACAGCTATCGACGAGCTGAACGTCTCCAGGATGAAAAAGTTCCGGCAGAAGAAAAAACGTGTTGAATTGGGTAACTCAACAAAATTCCCAATTTACTCATCGTCAGTATAAATACCCATAAACTCCACTCTGTCAAAATCAAATCTCCCACCAAACTTTTTTCTATGTGAAATCTCCAAGAAACTACAAAAACAAAGTTCATTGAATTATTTTATCAAACACATCAGCGACGATACGGCTCTTACGTATCAACAACAAGACATCAACTCTAACTCGTTCTCTATGGCTCAGTCAGCGGCTCACTGGAATCGCTCCGAGGACAAGCTTTTCGAGGAGGCTCTGGTGATGTTTCAGGAGGATTCTCCTGATCGATGGCAGAAGATTGCGAGTAAACTACCGGGAAAGTCTCCCAGAGACGTAAGGGAACACTACGAGGCTCTTGTGCATGACTTGGTTGAAATTGATTCCGGCAGAGTGGAGTTACCTAGTTATACTGATGAGCTGGATTGGGATTCACCCAATCAGATCTCGTTTGCTCCAAAACACAAACACAGCGAGCCGGAGAGAAAGAAGGGGACGCCATGGACGGAAGAAGAACATAAGTATGTAATGTTATGTTTTGATTTTAGTATTTTCTGATTTGTTATTTTAGAAATTTTCATTTCTTGAAAATTTATTATTTGCGATTTTTTTCAATATTTTTTTTTTTTGATTTGTGTTTCAACAGGGGAAATTTTTATTTTGAAACGATTTTTTTATATGGTTTTTATTTTCATTTTCTTACTGTCTTTTCTTATTCTACAGCTAAACATCATATGACTTGAATAACTTAAATCGTTGAGGGGAATAATTTTTTTTACTTATTATTATCAATTCCTGAACAATATTATATATGCAAATTATTTATATCAAGTTTTGTGGGTGTTCGAGATTTTATTAAATTATTTGTTTGGGAGCCCAAGAATTTTTTTACGAATCAAATGTTCTCATATACATCATTTATGCTACAACGAAATCTATTAGGAAATTCTAAAGTCAGATGCTAAATGTAAGTTTAATTAGTTTGAAATAAAATTTAATTTAATTTAATTTGTTTTAAACAAAATTTCATTTGTTTGATTGTTTTCATTTCAAGTGAATGGTGGTTCTTTCGTCTTGAAATTGTCTGCAGTGCAATCTACCGATTAGATGTTCTTAGGTCGCCAGATTGAATTGACTGATTCAATTGATTAGATGTTCTTACTTTCTAGTTCTTATTTTACAATTTCTTTTGTATTGGATTTACTTCTATTACAAGTGCTATATTGCAATTACTATTTTACTTGTTATTAGTAACACGGGCATACCTGTACTGATAGTAGGCATGCACGTATATTAGGTATTTACCGATTGATGATCAAGTTATAATTGATACTCATTGTGTGTTGGTGTTGTAACAGGTTATTTCTAATTGGACTAAGTAAATTCGGCAAGGGCGATTGGAGAAGTATTTCGAGAAATGTAGTGGTGACAAGAACACCAACTCAGGTGGCTAGTCATGCCCAAAAATATTTCCTCCGCCAAATTAATGGTGGGAAAAGGGAGAGAAAAAGATCGAGCATTCATGATATTACCACAGTTGATAACAACAATGTAGCAGTGCCTGTTGACCGGAATTGGATTCCTTCCCCTGGAGCTCCAGGTCACCAACAACCATCTTTAATGCAACAGTTTACTCCACCATGCCAGTTTCCTGGTCAAGGAAGTTCTTTGGGGTATCAAAGCCATGGCTTTGCTATGTAAAGATGCATGGTAGCAGCATGCCCTGTATATAAATCGATGGTATGCTTGTAGCTTTCTAATTTGTAAAGTTTTATTCGTGCTGATAGGTGATTAGGAGAAGCATTGTGAATTATATTTTACGGTCTAGGTTGTGTTTTAGTTATCTGTTAAGAGTAAAGAAACTAATTGTGATTGCTAGTTGAGAGCATTGACTTTAACTTTCCAACAATTTTGGAAAACCCGGTCAATCAAATTATTGGACTCTTGATATTTCAGCCAGGGATTGTCATATATTCAGCTTTCAAATTCTATCAAATTGTTGTTGTGGCCGAAACTGGTAGTACTCTTTAAGATATGTTCTTCTTTTTTCCCTACGGGATTGTCCGACTCATTTGCTATGGTGAAAATTGGATTGATGGGTGGTCAACACGCCATATTGGGTACTGCAATATGTTTGTGTTTGTTATAAGTCTAATGCTAGATATCTTAAATGTTGGATCCTATATTCTATTTCAAATGATGTGAGATAAATGCATTACATAATTAAAACGTGTAATAAATAACTTTGAAAATTATGTTTATTCAACTATATAATGGTATCATTTGGGACAAAATTTAGGATCTAAAATTTGGAACGCATAGCATTACGAATGAAATTATATTGGGTGAAATAATGGAAACAATGGAAATTGATTTCTTGGAGATGACCCAGCCCAGCAAATTCATTATCTTAATTATCCATAGCGTAATTTATATTTAGAAGACCCGGTTTCTTTTGTAAAAAGAAGTTCAAAGCAACGAGGACTAACAATGTTTGATGATTGTGTCAAATTCGTAAAGCCAGATAATTGACATTTAGATCTTATTTTTCAGTTGTAAGTTATTTGATTTGATTTAATTATTATATGGTTTATTATACTTCCGAAATCCATTTTAAAATATCAAAATGGTTAAAATGTTGATGAATGTTACGTTATTTTTGTTTTCACGTGTTCTGTGAGGTATAAAGTTAAAAGTTTTTTTATGGATAAGATCATTCCTTTGGCTAATATTGATTTCAATTAATATGGTCATGTGACGAAGAATTGTTCAAACAAAGGTTTTATAGCAAATACAACAAAGAACAAGCCACACACTATAATAAATTGCTCCAATTAGCTAATTCATTAAGTGACTGAAAGCTTAACAGTTTAAGAACCAATGTTAATGAAAGGAAAATCTAGGTTCCAAAATTATTTTAAAAATAAATTTATGAAACAAATAGAGAGAATTGTCCATTCATCAGTCAATAAGTAAAATATATGTATGGAATTAGTTGATTACTGCTGTGCTGTTTAAATTAACAAAAACAAATGCTAACATGAAAAATATATTATTTAGGTCGATTTTAATTTGGGTCAGGTCGAGACTTGTCATTCTAATTGTTTTTAGCCTCATTTGATTCAACGCATTGTATCTTTAGATTTAATAAATATTTTTATGTAATGTTAATAAATTGATTTTAAATTTAATATGTTATTATAAGAACTAATTTATATAAATTATTAAATTATTTTTAAATTTATTGTTTTATTTAAAATTAAATATTAAATATTAAATTATTATTATTATTATCTCTAAGTTTTATTGATAAACTCGGGATTGGACCATACACTAACTATAGTTAGCCCGGCCTGAAGTTGCCCCAATTTGCCATCCCTCGTAATACTTGGTCACTACAATTCACATCTTAATTATTTTTTCCTAACAAAATCATTTGTTTTGTGAAAAAGAATTTATAAATGTGCAGGTAAAAAACTGTCACACACCTTTAACCTTTTTTATTTATAACCTATATTTATATTTTATAATAACTTATTACAAACTTGAAATTGTAAAATAAATTTAAAATATTGGAGGAAACAAAAATCATTTTATCAATATCTTAAACATTAGTAAATAATAATCTAATAAATAAGAATGATCCTATTAAATATGTAATAGAAATCATCAAAACGAATCAAGATTTTAGGTAATAATATAATAATAATTATGATAGTTGGATATGTGATTGAATTAGTTGAATTAATATAACAAAATGATAATATGTTTGATCAAATTTTTATATTATTAGATGATAATATTAGCGAGTGTAAAATAGAGAGACAGTTTGTTTTATTATGCGTATAACTTAGATTGGGATTTATTGAGTAATATGTCGGTTGTACAAATTAGAATTTAAAAATATAAATAATAGAGAATAAGTCATATTAAAATTTATTTTTTATTTCATTATTTTGATTTGGGTAGTAAACTTTATTATTCTTTTATCTATTTTATTGTTACGGAGGAAAAAAATTAAATTTTTAATTTTTAATTTTTTTGTTGTCTTTTTCTTATATAAAAATAAAAATACAATTAAGTAAAAATAATTTATTTTAAGTCATAGATATTTTTTTCTATCAAATAAATTACATGTGATGCATTGAAGTTTATAGAGATATGCCGATTTTAAAATGATGGTCCAAATGTTAATAGTATGGATCGTCATTTTTTTTAATTAAAAAAAGGGAGTTAGATTTTTATGTTTGTCCTTTTGAGTTTTAACTTAATTTAAAAAATCTTTATCTTATGCACAATTTAAATAAAAATGATTTTATTTTGGAAAAAAAAAAAAAGAAACATAGGTCGTGAAATGGAATTATTATTTTTTCTATAAATTTTTAAATAATTAAATGCCCAAAGCAATGCCTTGGATAAAATATGAATTAGTTTTTCATAACCTCCTCCTCTTCATCAACCTCAAGAAACACTCTTATTTCCTTTTCCTAAAAGCTTTTGGCCATCAACAATGAAGTTTCTTTTCCTCCTTTTCAGCTTTCATACTATGGTTATTTTATTTTTCAATTTTATATACATTAAGTACATCTTTTTGGAGATTAAACACGGCAACCCCATAACAAACAATTTTTGTTTTCCCCGAAGTTTTGTAAAGGCATTATATTTATCCCATAGCATATCTTATGGCTGCCATTTTCAGTTCTTTAAGCTAAAGTTAGAAAATCGCCCATTGACTATTAACTGACTCAATAAAATTTTTAAAGTAATATCTATATCTTTTATAAATAATTTCTGAATAAATTAACTAGTTATCTTTTAACTCTAATCATCCCAAATCAACCAATTATTTTTGACATTCTTTAGAATCCAAGTTTTAATGGGTATATTTTATGTATGATTCTTTATACTTTTTCATGGAATTTTCGTAGGGAAAATTTTTTAATTTGATTCATTCAACATACATGGACATAATTTTTAATTTTTTTATTCTTTAGCAATTCATTTTTTTTATTTTTTTATTTTGATGTTGTTGATAACGAACAATTCATATATCATTATTTCTATTTGCTTAATTCTTTCATAAACAAACATGATATGCACGATTAAAAAATCATATAAAAATAACTTGCAACCTATTCAAATAATATTTTTTATTTTATCTTTATGGTTTTCTAATTATTGTCTCTAAGCTTTACAAACATAAATTTGAATAAAAATGGACAATTTATTATAAACTTAAAATGTTGGAGAAAACCAAAACAATAATTTGCATAAATTGATATTTTAGTAAACAATAATTTGATTGGGATGGGTATAAGGTTATCAAAATTTTTCTTTTTCTAATATAGTGATAAACAAAAGATCATCAACCATTAATTGATGATATTTGCTGAATTATTTGTATTGATAAAAGAGTAGATTTATTTGAACTTTAATTAATCGGAGATTTTTAAGGCTTGATTAAATAGACATTTTACTCCTATAAATTTTAAAAGTACTCTTATACACTCCTTATTCATTAGTTGTTAATGGATTATTATAAAGAATATTTCTTTTTCAAGCAGTAATTACCATTTTGATCCTTAACTAATAAATTTAATATAATACAAAAATTTTTTTTCATTTTTTTTTTATTTTTTATGTTAATGAAAGTTTACAATTTTTCAACTTTTTTTCTGAAAAATTCACCAATATTATAAATATTAAAATTTTATTAATATAAGAAATAAAAAAATAAAAAAGAATTTATTAAATAAGGGTTAAAACGATAGTTGCAACTTAAAAATAGAATATTATTTTTAATAATTTCTTAATAATAAGCAGATAACGGTATATGAAAGTATTTTTAAAATTAATGAAATTAAAGTATCTATTTCATCAAATCTTTTTTCTCTTTTATAATATAATTAAACTTTTGACCACCAAACACCATATTTATAAAACATTGAGTGAATAAATTAGAGGAAAATTTTGATTAAAGAAATATTTTATTATTTAAAAGAAGAAAATAAAACATGTACGAAGGGTTACTGTAACTTGATAAATTTGATTGAAATTCACCATTTTCATGATTTGTATTGAATATTAGTTAAAATCATCCTAAGACATTAATAATATATATATAATCATGCATTAAGTTTAACGATAAATAATATTATTAATAATTTTTATTAACCAGTTATTTTCAGTTTCTAATTTTTGTTTTGTAGGTGACCCAACCTAACATTGTCGCATTGATTTTCTTTATTTTTCTGTTGTCGTCCTGATTATCGAGACGATATAATCTAAATATTATAAAAATAGAAGAATCAGATGAGAAGAATGGGCTCACTATTCTAAAAAATGCTTGAGCGTCTCATCACATTAAGAGGCATCTGGTCCTACATTTTACAGGTATTCATTGCACCCTCCTAGTTTGGCGTAGACAAATGGTGAAAAGACATGCCAAAGACAATACCTTTCTTATCTAATCAGACTCCTATTTTTCGATACTCGCACCTGTAATGGCCTTATAAATAGTTAAATTGCTACATGAGAGAGAGACTCTTAGGACCATTTTTTTGAAATGAAAGAAAGAGAATTCAACTAGCCAAGATTAGACTTTTACCATAAATATTTTTCAAGCCCAGCACCCCAAGTCCGTAAATTATTCAAATACTGCCGATACGTTTCTCTTTTTAATTTGGTCTTAGATAATCTACTAACTTGAACGTCGAAATTTATTTACAGATAATCTGGCTTTACTCCTAACTCGTTTTTCTTTGATTTTAGATAGTCTACCGAGAGTTCTGTTTAGAGCTAAGCACCTTTTTTTACGACCTCTATACCAATCGCAATAGTAAAATTTGTGTGGTATACTGAATTTTTCGTTCGTGGAGAATTTAGACATCAACAAATATCTATGAATAAATAATATTTGTAAAATTAATTTCTTACATATATTTATATTTCTTAATTCTATCATTGGATTTATATAATTTAGATAGATAAATTTACTGAATTGATAACATTAATAATAGTCATTATAGCCGGAGTATTTAGACCATAAACCTGTACAAGCATATTTATTCCTATATTAATTAATTTAATTAAATTTTATTACTATAGAAAAATAAAAATTTAAGCAATCATTATAATAATAATAATTAAAATTATAAAACAAAAAACTTAAAAAATATTACATGATTTTACTTAACAGATGCATTGATTAAAACTTAAACTAGTCATTTTAGACTCGCCCTCAATTAGGCCCATGCGATTCATTCGCATGAAAAATAATAAAATATTATATTTAATTGTATTAGACCCAAATATATGATTTTTCTTACCAACAAGGAGAAATTTAAGCTCTTGTTAAAAAAAAAAAAAAAATTTCTGTTTAATTTTCCCAGGATATGTTTCCTGGAAATTATTCGGTTATATTATTTCTAATTTTCAAATGACATTTTAAACCAGAGAAAACAGTAAAGCCAAACGAAAAAATTACGCAGCTTCAAATGAATTAAGCTTGGGGAGAAAGACCGGCCTTGATCTTCTCAATGGTAGCAACGTCGTTTTGAATGACTTCGCAAGAATAACACTATCAATGCCGCTAGTAAACACGTTGAAGGGAAAGGAAACGGTGCTAGCGTTAGCACTTCCGATGGCGGAGAATGCGTAAGCAGGTTCTTTGGCGTCAGAACTGAACTGATAATGCACCAATCCTTTGGGAAACACAAAATTCACCGAGTTTCAGAGTTTGCGCGTAAAGCTTATTTGTTGTGTCAACGAACCGACGAGGAAGAGAAGCTCGGCTGAACGAGGATGCGTGTCAGGCGGGTTGACTCCTTGCGGCGGGCACTCTAATTCAGTATAAGAGACGCTCTGTCCGTTTAAAGCTGGAAACTCCGTCATTCGTTCTTTTGTCACCTTGAAATTTGCCGGGACGCATTCCGGTGAAGGTAAAGCAATTTCCTTTTATGATGACATTCGAAAAATTGGTGGGTATGATCAAGTCTGAAAGAATGTCTGGATCGATCCCCGGTCGTTGCCATTTTGATGAAGAAAAAGAAAGGGATTGACTTCAAGAACTTGGAAGTCATGTTATGATTCAGATGATAAGAGATATTAAAAGAAGAGAATCGAGGTTAAATAGTTTTGTGTTGGATAATGCATGAAAGCAGCCATAAATATATAGTGTGTTTTATTGCGCAAACAAAATGCGTAAATTTGGGGCTGCTTTCGTGGCCGGCTGTGGGATGAAGATTATTACTAGGTTTTTTCTTGTTTGCTTTACAACTAATACACGCTTTAGTTATGATGGTTGAATCATTTCATTTTATCCAAAAATTTATTTGTTATTGGGTTAGGGATCAATACTTATACTAGAAGACAAGATTTAACAAACCTTTTGAAAAGTAAATTTTATAAACATCATCAAAATGGCTCTGAATTTCAAAGATTGAGAGTTCAATTCTGATGATATGAGTGTCTGAATATTCAAATATACAACCTTGAATTTGCGATACCTTACTAAGTAAATTATTTGAATGAATATTAGAGATTAAAAATATTAAATATTAACAAATTGAATGAATTTAACTCCCGAGAGGAAGGGAAGATCGTGAGCATTTTATTTTTGGATGAATTGGCATGACAGCCGTTTCATTTTGTTGCTCAATGATTTAATAATCTTATGACAATTTGACATTTGCGAAAGGTCTTTCATAAGCGTTGCACAAATCCAAAATAATAGCTACCTACATAATAGGAATATGTCGGCATATATGTAATTGCCCTATGTATGATAAAAACATAATGAGCGAAAATACTTTTTTTTTTAATAATATCTAACATTTATTCTCGAATGTCCAATTGTTCTTTTGCTGTTTGATATGCTTTTCCTTTCAAAGGAGCTTTGTTTGATGGTTAAGTTAACATGAGAGAATTTTTTTTGTCATACTATCATTACATTTTGTATTTATTCTATCGTGTGTATAATCCTCCGAGAGAGAACCTTTTCTTTTAGAAAATACAATCAACCATATCCTGGCTTGCCTTTGTTTCATTGCAAAATGATGAC
This sequence comes from Trichilia hirta, assembly GCA_035221805.1. NCBI lineage: Eukaryota > Viridiplantae > Streptophyta > Magnoliopsida > Sapindales > Meliaceae > Trichilia > Trichilia hirta. Next base: position 21,988 of record JAWDEX010132858.1, read on the forward strand.
ATGAATTTTTTCACTCATTTCATTTGCATATCCAAATAGGAGTTCTCGTAACCTTGGCTAAAAGCTTAATTCAATACATTCTTGCAGCGTAAACTAAGGTCATCCAGCTGATTAAAACGACCAAGCTCAATAGCCATTGATGATAACTTCATAGATTTCACAGTTTCAACATAAACCAATAACTATTCTTCATCAATATATAAAAAACATCAACAAAGAACCATTTATAAATACAATAAAACTTACCTGCACCCGCCCTATAAACCTATTACCAATACGCCAACACTAATTCGATTATCTAGCTCACCAAATAATCAAACTTACAGACTAATTTGTAACAGACTGGTGGAATGAGTGCACATAAGTCTCTCACTAATAACTAACATCTGAAAATTCCATCTGATTAGAATTTATTGTAATTAGATTTCAGTAAACAAAATCCGTTTACTATTGTAGTGGGATGATTTTAAAGCCACTGGTACTTTGAAATGAAAAACTCTAAACGTTAAATATCAATGTAGAAAGATATATGCTATATTAAAAATTAGTATTACCAACTATTTTTTTAGTTTTTGTTTCAAAGTAAAATCACAACTATATGAACTAGGGAACAGACCCTAAGCTCACAAGATTGCAATCCAAATTGACGCTACAGAATAGTAAGGGAGAGAATTTTGTATCGCAATGGTAGCAAGAGGCAAGAGCTCATTAAACAAACCCCTCTGCAGCCACTCATAAATTATGTGATACCATCAAATTGCTGTTCTTGACTGTACTGCATTTTTATTTCATACTGCCGAATTTGACAACTATTTGAAGTCCAACATAATTTCCCGCAATCAAGGCCATATATCCCAGTGACTACACAACTTCCAGATCAAATGGTCAGTGTCAGTTGACCGACGGGGACCAGAATTGTAGATCTCATGCTTGAATCTTAGTTGGAATCCGAAAAGCTGAGTCATTTACCGGCATAAATATTTGCAATGCAACTAAAAGTCCCTCCAAGGTCACAGTCTTGGAAGACCCAGAACAACTACCAGTTGTACCATAAGAACAACCACTTGAACCATCAACAAGGGCTCGGTTTAGACATTCTAAAACCAAGTACCTACGTTTTTGCAATTTTATTGAGAAAGTTGCCTCAAGAATCACAGGAAACTGATAAAAAATCAAATCAGTAAGTAACAATTATCCACAGGAAAAATACAAGCAAGCAAGTATTTGGATCATCTAAACTTTTATATTTAGGTACCAGTGGCACAAGGGCCAATATAAGGTTTGGACGAAGCATATTTTATGCTACCTGTGTATTCATGCGAGCTACTTCGTGTACATTAAGAAGACCAACCATGTGCCGGCAACTGGAGAGAAGTTTTGCCAATTCCTTACCCGCATCTGAAAGAAGTAATTGTTTATAGGCAAACCTGGGATAGCTGCAACAGAAAGCAATGCGTCTGACATGTGCTGCCATCTTTTGGTGGAAGAAGGTGAAAGAAGCAAAGGTGGAAAGGTTATAACAGTCACTGCATTTGAGTCCGTATCATACCTTTCAGTGATTTAATGAATGAAAGCATGCTCCATTCCTACGAAAGTAATATGTTGACAGCAGTAAAATAGAAAAATTATCAAATTCACCGCATGATTGCCTATAAATTAACAAGATACAAAAGGCATAAGCCACTAATTGAAATAAACATTGTCAAAGAGAAGAAGTGTAATAGTCATATAAGTCCCAGCAGAAATAGAAAGTAAATAAAAAGTGAGGCCGCAAACTGGAGGTTTAAGGAGATTTAAGACCTTTAGAGCAAAGTGTAGGCACTGACCATGTTCGTATGTTCACATTGTGGAGCACAGAATGATTGAATGGCTATATGACCAGCCAATGAACTGTTTCCATCATTTCTGGGGATACAACAAAATGGGAGAGAGACAATAAGAGCATATAAAATAGCTGTACATACAGTCCAGGTAATTCAGTCCTCATTAAATGTTGAAATCTAAAATATGATCTCAAAGATGGTGTTTTACCACATAACAGAAGGCAATATAATACTGAAATGAGCCCCAATATATTCAAGAAAACATTTTTGGTAAGCTTTGGTGAAAACTAAGTATCTTTAACATTTCTTATTTAATAGTTAATTCCACCAAGAGAGGAAAATATTCTCACTATTAAAAAATTCAAAATTCCATGTCACTTGAAAATTCAACTGACACATTCCAATTAATAAGAATTTGCACATGATCTACTGAATCCCATGCTCTACAATCATTCTGCCCCTCTCCTCGTTCCTGAAGAATCTAGATTGACTGCCTGGTATGCCTATTCATGCCTACATGTACACAGGCATGTGTGCGTGTGTAATTTGCAGAAAAATGATGTTATGAGTCACAGGTGATATCTTGTCAGGAAAGCACGAAACAATACCTTTGGAATTGAGATAAAAATGCGGCACAATGGTCCTGCAGAGCAGAAAGATTTTTAGAATCTTGGCGACCAAAACAACCTACAGGTAGCCCAGTTAGGTAGTGCCTCTCTAGCGGCTTCTGCAAGTCAAAATCATTGCAATAATCTTGCTTATTATCTGCACCACTATACCAAAATGAGTTACTCTCTGTAAAGCATTTAGCTAGAATAAGACAAAATACGCTTGTTTTATGG
>JAWDEX010133295.1:0-24638 GCA_035221805.1 Trichilia hirta
CTTCATTGGTAGATTTAAAAAATTTATGAAAAAAGATGTGTCAAAAACACATTTAAAATTTGAGAAAAAATTTAAAAAAGTAATAACATATATGTTCATTTAGCCTGATTTGAAGGTACTTAAAACACCTATCCACTTTTACAATTTTAGTATAGGATGTTTCTCTTTTAAAGATTTTGACTTATTTTTTACTATTAAAAAGTATGAAAACATCCTTCAAATACTCATTTCTAATAGTATTTATGTGCTAGATGAAAAATTCTTAAACCCTAGTTAAGAAAAGGAGAAACAAATATTAACACACTATTTGAGAATTCTACTAGGAGATATCAAACTATTTGCTAGATGTAATAAAAAACCTTTTAGGCTGTAAGAGAATCATTTACAAAAGTTATGTTCCTCTTAAAGAGAATTTAAAAGAATATCATGTCAAATTATTCACCCTTGAAGCATTTAGATTAATAGTATTTCCTTCAATCAATGAGTATGTAAATTCTGCTAAGTATTTCGTCTTAACATAGATTATGCCTTTTTAGATGAGACTCTCTAAGAATTACAATTTACTCGAGATAAAGATATTGAACAATTCAAATTCTATACTCAAATCTTACTATTTGGATGTGCAGTCATCTATTAAAAAATGCTCAAATGTTCCTAAGTTGATATATAATGAATCTAGCTAAGCAATTCAATTCTTTTACAAAGAAAAAGACAAAAAAAGTCGTTAGGATAGTGGAAATTATATTTGCGAGAGATGAAAAAGAATAATATTATTTAGGTAACCAAGTCTTTTAGCGGTATATGATACACTCAATTTTATGGACAATTTCCTTGAGTCTTGTGATTGGTATTTGTGGAATAATTAGTTATGCCCTATTGTTAGTAGCCCAATAATTTAGAGATCAATAATATAAAGTAAAATATCTATGCTTGATAAATATTACCTCTCTTACAGTAAGCTTAAGATCAAAAAGAAATTTACAAAGATGAAAAATGTATAGAAAAAGCTTTTAAAAGGGAAAACTCACTATGGTGAATTATATACTGAGTACAAAAATTGACGTAAGAAGTGTGTATTAAAAGGATATAACTAGATAATTGCCAAAGAAAAAAGGTAAGACCCAATATTGGTTAAAGAGTAAAAGTCAATAATTTAAGATATTCAAAAAAGGTTGAAGAGCTATAAGGTGAGAAGTATCAAATAGAAAAGGCAAGAAATAAGAAACATAATGAGATATCCTAATTAAAGTTTGAATTGAAAAGAGTAACTAATGCCAAAAAACAGTTGGAAGACAAAATAGAGTCACTAGAGCTAGAGGTGAAAAAGTGAAACATATAAAAGCAAATTTTAATGCTAAATAGGAGTTATCAGGAAAAAGATGCATATGGCTAAAGAAGCAACTTTTGGAGAAAGATATGTGAAATCTTAGGATAACAAATCAGGTTCAAAATTTGAAAAAATTTATTAATGCTACAGGAAAAGTAAATAAAAACTTAAAGACTCTATTACTAAAGAGGACTTAAGAAAGAGAAGAATGGAAATACATATACCATAAGCTTAATCAAGAAAATTAGTAAATGCATGATATATTGGCACAACATAGTGAGGTAGCTACTTAGATGAAGATGATCAAGAAAAAAAATTATAAAATGTCTATTCTAGGACTTGAGATGGCTAGAGGAATATATAAAGAAATAGAATTGGAGGAAAACAACGTGCCACTAGAAAAACTCATTCAAAAACTTAGATAGATACTATTGATGTTGTACAAAAATTAAATAAAAAAATAGAATTGTCATCTATCCAAATAATAGTGTGATAAATCACCCAAAAAATTTAAGATTCCAAGCTCAAAAGATTGATTAAGTATAAGGAAGGTGTTAAGCATTCTACAACTTTTTATAAAAATGGTTACTAAAAAAAAATAATAATCTCGAATTTTAATTTTTTAAATTTATTCTTAATTATCACTTTTACTAAGAGAAGAGAGAATATTAAAAATATTCTACCCTCTCAATTTTTTAAAAAATATTTACTAATAGAAGGAAGAATATTAAAAATATTTCATCATCTTAGTTAAGTTTTTTATCTTCATTTTCTTTAATTTTGCTTCATTTTCATCTTTTTTACCATTTTACTAAGAGAAAGAAGAATATTAAAATATTTCGTCATCTTATTTGTCTAAAAGAATGTTGAGCTAAAAAAGAAAAAATATTAAAAATATATAGTCATCTTAACCTTTTTTATTTATTGAAAAAGTTTAACTAAAAGAAGAAAAAATATTAAAAATATTATGTTATATTAGATAATTTTTTATTTTCACAAATATAAAAAGTGACATGTACAATTTATTTTATAAAAATAAAATTACAAATGCAATAATTGATCAAATATAAAATTAAATAATATAAATACCTTACTAGAGTACACAACAGTGAAGTGCATAAATTTAAATAATATAAAAAATAAAATATCCCTACTTTAAATTTAAAATAAATAGGAGAGAAATATCCTACTATCATGCGTAAAAGTAAATTACATAAATTTAAATGATATAAAAAATAAAATATACCTATTAAAGTGTATAAAAGTAAATTCCAAAAAAGTAAATGACTTATGAAAATGAATTTTCTCACATGAATTAAAGAATAGATAGAGACATAAAACCCTACTAAATCGCATAAAAATAAAATGTAGAAAAATAAATAAGTTATGAAGGCGAATTATTTCACATGAATTAAAGAATAGAGAGGAACACGAACACCCTATTAAAGTGTGTAAAAAAAAATACGAAAAATAAATAACTTATAGAGATAAATTTTTTAACATAAATTAAGGAATAAAAGGGAACATAAACACCCTATTAAAGAACGTAAAAATAAAATACAAAAAAGTAAATAACTTATAGAGACGAGCTTCTCCATATGAATTAAGAAATAGATAGGGACATAAATACTTCATTAAAGTGCGTAAAACAAAACTTATAAAATTTAAAATGACATAGAAAATATAATATCCCCAATAAATTAAATAGCCAATAAATATAAATATGTATGGTAAAGTACAAAATAGAATAAAAGAAATAGGAGGTGTAAATTATGATAGAAAATGGGAATACATATACACAACAAAATTAAAATATTTTTTCGATTTTGACCATGGATCAATACTATAATCTTAGCATTTTGATTAATAGATGAATATTAAACTCATACCTTGCAATGTAGATTGTCATTTACAAATCACAAAATATAGATTCTTAAATTTGTGCCTCTACGGTATCTACATGATTGGGAGAAAATGGAATTCAAAGTGCTAACTCCTTCACTAATCTTCTCCTTGTCTTTCCTTTTTCTTTTGTTTCTTTCTCAATGAAGCATTCTTTAGTTGTAGTGGAATTATAAAAGAGAACATATTTTGACTAATAATATTTTTATTTGACTAATAATATATTGATTCTTAAACTGTAGTGGAATAATAAATGAGAACATTTTTTGATATATAATTTTAATAAGTAGTCTTTGACATTATCGATTTCTAATTTTACCTTCAAGGATATAACTATTCCTCATCCTTCATTCTATTACATATTTTTAGCAATTGCTATGCACATAATGATCATGATACGTTATTCAATTTTTATTTCTATTTTTTATTAGTTGACTTATTAACTATTCCTCTTTTGTAGTAGAATGAGTCAAGATTCAGTATTTATTTGAATGAGTCATTAATCTGTTCCTGATTTGTAGAGATTACTTTTATACCTGCTATATAGGTTACTTATACCCATGTTGAATAAAAAATTTGGGAGGGAATTGTTTGCCAAACACTTTGTGTTTTGTCTCCGGGGGTTTTGGTTTCTTCGAATTAGCAATGGAAAAGAGGGAAAGAGAAACAAAGCAAAGCTAGTGTGCCCGTACCAGATCATTTCGTCACACATTCAAAATGTGAAAGACTGATAAGCCATAATAAATCCTCCACCACCAAATCACCATCATGCCTACCAAAAATACTGTTTTAACTAGTGATGAAATTAAATCAAGTCTCAATTTTTTTGGCTTAATCAGTGCCCGACCAGTTAAAATTCGAAATAAATTTTTTATTTCAGATTCGGTCCGATTTAAATAGTAGATTGATTTTTCGATCTCCGATTCAAATCAGACGAATACTCAATTAAGTACTGATTATATTATTAAAATTTTATTTTTCTTATAATTTAGTCCTTATTTTTTAAAATAAATTTAAAAATCTTACATTTTAACACAAAAAATTTTAAACTAATAAAATAAATTTAAAAATATGAATAATTATACAAAATAAATAAATATCCAAATTCTAATAATAACCAATTAAATTTTTAATAATTAAGCAATAAAATTATTCTCATAAATATAAACAAATTCAATATTAAATAATTAATATAATTTTTAATTTCAAACAATCAAATGAAAAAAATATATAAAAATAATTAATAATGAGTAATAAATCTTTTTCTTAATTTTTAATATTAAAAATAAATTTTTAAGGATTTAATTGTATCTAAATAAATAATAATAAATTCTATCATTATTTAAAAATTATTGGTAAAAAATAAAAGTCAATTCCATGCACTAAAGTTTATATTAATTAATAAATTTATTCAGTATAATCAATTAAATTGTCATTATGTATAATACGAATTAAAATTTATGTATATTTAATATTTAATAAAGTATGGATTCATATTCACATCTCTTTAATTCTAAAATTTATTAGTATATTTTATTTTAAAAATAATAATAATTAAATTTAATTTTATGTTAAAATTTTTAATAATTTTTATTTTATTTAATCATAATTAAAATATATGTTATTAAATAAAATAAATATATATATAATTTTGAGTTAAAATTGAACCGAATACCTTTTTTTTTGTCAGATCAATACCCGATCTGATTAAAGTCCAATCTAAATTTTTTGATACAGATTTGATTTTATTTAAAAAGGAGGCCGACTTTTTTAGTACCGAATTTTAAAATTTGAACCAATGCCATAAAAATTTAAATATTTTATACAGCCCTGGTTTAAACCCATTGAAAACCGAAAAGTTTGCCGGCACCGTTTTGCCATCAAACAATCGCATGCGCCTAATAGTATTATCACTGTTAATCTACTCAGCAGCCATCACACTGCCGTCTTAACCCACTTCCACTACCAAAATATCTATCATTCGTCGAAGTCAAAATCAAAACTGTAAGTCGTCGCCGCTTTTTTTTAAAATTTTGCCCTATTATCGGCGAAATTGGGCCAATAAATCACCATCATCGTGTTTTCCACCACAGGATCTTCCAAAAAACAAATCATCACTACGAGCAGCATGGTCGGCCAATTCAAACTGCGAGGAGAATTACACTGTAGCAGGTTGGCACCAGAAGGGGCGGCAAATAGGAAAATTGAAAAAAAAAAAAAAAAAAAAATTGAAGCAAAGTGGAAAGAAAATCTTAGCAACAAAGACAAAAGGATTTCAGGACATGACAACGAAGAAAACACAATAATAAAAATTTACCCGTCAAGGTTTTGGCTAAATCACCATGTGCTCTGACCATGATATTTAAGAAAGACGATTAGGAGAGGAACCGTAATCTTAGATGTATTTTTATTATTTATGAATATATTATAATAATACGAGAGGTTATCTTTTATATATATATAATTAAATAAGAATTAATGCACTTAATCTAACTAATCGTTATGATATCAAGAGCATTAATTATATTTATAAATATAAAGGCATTATACCTATTTTGATACTAATAATGAAAGAAAATTATAACCTCACTAATTTTAACTTAGACGTATATCAACTATTTAGCTTATATTATTTAGCCTATGTTTTAAGTGTGCATACGTTATTATCCCAACAATTTACGCTCACGAGGTATAGTAATTGCTCTTAGAAGTGATGGATGGCACTCATTTCAATTTCTCTTCCTCGTGTATTTAGTTCATGCACACACAACGATGAAGGCTCTGCACATTTTTTGTCTTCCCAACATCTCGCTAATGGCACTCGTCCCACTTTCTACACATTTCAGTAAGACAAACCCACAGTGATTTTTTTTAAAATCAAATTTAATGCTATCATAGATTTTGATCTTGCAATCTTATCTTCATTTCTCACAAATATTAAAAATTAAAAATATTTTTTTAAACAGTTTTGTTTAAAAATTGTATCTTGATATACTTAGTAATTTTAACCAACACCCTTAAAATACTGTTTAATAAAATCCTTATTTATATTCATGGGATGAGACTCATTAAATAGAATAAAATCACCCACGAAAGAAAATTAAACTAATTATATACAATTATCTGAAATTTTACATTCAAACTTAAATTTTTAATTCGAGTGACAGTTTAATACTCTCTATATAAACAACTCAACTGTTCTTTGTATGCAAAATTAATCAATCTCTCCTTCAAAACATCATCCATGGCTTCTCTATCATTGGCCATCAACATCATCTTCTTCTCTGCCATGATTTTCATCACAAAATTCGCAGCTAAAGTCGATTCTCGCCCACTGCAACAACAACAACAGCAGCAGCAGTATGAGAAACCAAATAATAATCCCCATAAAGATTATCAAAGAGTAGAAAAGCTGAAGAATTCCTCCAGTTTCAACAAGAAGGAGATGAATGAAATGAAGAATTTTCCACTTTTTCCATTTCCAAACCTTCCTCCATTTCCCCCACTTTTTCCCCCATTTGATATCCCAAGTGTTCCTGCACTTCCTGATTTTCCTCTGCCTCCTTTCCCTTTCCCTCCGTTTCCTTTTTTTCCTCCTCCCATGGCTTGAGCTATCAAGTAATTATATAAATAAATAAATTATGTCATATTTCTCAGCTCCGAGACTTTGTTGTAACCAAGTGATTGATGGGATGATGCTAATTAATAATTAACCATCTCATCTGGTAACCCCACTTTTAGAAATAAGTTAGAAATTAATAAAATATCATGTACGGATCATATGAGGATGTAATTATATCCAGCATGTACTTTGCTTTCACTTTTAATAAATAAAATGCATGGTTACTTTGAAATTCTTGCGTTTTTTGGGCACTGATGATTTTTTCAATGAGAATTCATTTTAAGCATCTTCACTGTGAGGTAATAGAATTACAGGCAAATTCATAAATTTGGGGCTTGATGTTCCTTCTTTAACGTGACGGGTTGATTACTCTTTATGAGAATTGTTCTCTTTTTATAGTATAATAGCTCGAGTTTTCTTAATTACTTTTTTATCAACTGTACTTCTTTTATTCTTCTACGATAAAATTTATTAATTAGCATCAACTTTCAATTCTGGACGCTGACTTTTTGACCTGAAAACACCACCAACTTTCAATTCCGTTCAAGTAATTCATTATCTTCAATAGTATTATAACTCGATTTTGTGCTAGTACTTTTGTACAATTAAAATTTATTAATGAATAAAATTCCGATGGTTAATTTTCGGATTAAAATTAAAATTGATTAAGAAAACCTCGGAAATTAATCTAAGAATTAATTGAATAAAATAAATTAAATTAATTAGTTAACAGTTTAATCGTAAAATTCTAGGAAATTCGCCCGTCTTTTCAAATGAAAGGAACTCAAGGGTCAAGAGTGTAAGACATTAAAACGTGAGATATTATTTTGCAAGACAAGATTTATTCTTCCCGCCGGCCCCGTCAAAGGAAGAATCAGTATTTCATTGGCAAGGATTTCTTCTAGAAGTGGAAAATTCAATTGGCAATGAGTTATTTCCATACATGGCGATTGGGAAAGAAAATATTGTTTCTTTTGCGGGAGCATCTAATTGAAATAGGAAGAATTTATTTCAATTTCCATATATGGTTACCTTGGAAAGGAGAACCATAAATCCCTTGCCAATTGACTTGGAAAAATCATGGATTCAAAGGAAAGTCAATGAATCACTTGCCATTTTCTTTTTTATTTTCCTACTTTGAGAAGAATATGTCTTGCCAATAAAAAGACCACCAATTACCCCAGTCACTCTTCACGTGCATAAATTGGAAAACACTTCCCCGGCAGCCACCAAAACATCTCCTCAGTAACCACCAAAAGTAATTCCTAGCGGCCACCACGACCAACTTTTTGGAAATAGATGATTGCTTAAAACGGAGAGGAGATCAGATTGTAAAAGAATAGAAAGAAATAGGAAGACTACGCTGTTAAGGTATAGTCGTTACCACCACTGCTTGATTTGCTTTTGTTTTACTATAATTGAATGAGTTTTGTATGCATATAAGTATAATGATACTCTGGATAAACTTGTTTGTTTTTCAGTTTGATTGTCAATTATGTTGCATGGTTATGAAAAAGAATTGAGAATAGATGTTTTTCAGTTGATTTTCTATTTTTACTTTTTCTTTTCCTTTTATCCATTTATGTTTTGAAAATAAAAATCAAAACCCTTATAATTTAATAACAATCAATTAAGAGGAGTAAACCGTCTATGGCGCCTTTCCCTCGTCTTGATATAAATCTTTAATAATCCAAAACTATTGAGAAGAGTAGACTATCCTTGATGCCTCTCTCTTATCTCGATTCAAACTTAACAATTCAAACTAGCATACCACTATTTGGGGTGAAATAATAAGCCACCATCCCAACGAAAACATATTCTTATTAGGGTAAAATAACCAATTGGACTCTCGTTCTCTAATGCTCACATGTGTGAAGGCTAAGAAAGAGTGCCACCTGAATCTATAAATAGAAGACCTATTCGCTAAAAAAAGGGATTAGCGCATAACATTCTGTCTTGCCACTTTTTACCTACCCGAGGAGTAATCAATTACTTAGGTATTTTTTACATCTTTACCTAGTCACTTAACTTGCTCTTAGCCCATTAATGGAGCCTTGCATGACTGAAGCATTAGAATCTATACGCTAGACAACTCACTTTACTCTTAACTTTTTTTCTTTGTGCTTATAGGTGAACAAAACCTTTGAGCAATAGAGTTACTGACTTGAGGCAAAAGCGAGCATCTTCCACAGCAAGTAAAAGATAAAATATGTATAGTGCTTGAAATATCCTTCTTTGAAAAATTTTTGGCATCAATAGTTGGCATTGTCTGTGAGAATCATGCAAAAAGCCTTCAATAAGTTAGAATCTTTCCATTAGATTAATGGCCAAAATGATGGAAAATAATCACAATTGTCATTCCCATAAATTACCAATGGAAAGAAATAGAGACCTTACTTTTATCACAAAGAAGACCCATGTCACAAAGTTCTCTAGCAAAAATGAATTGCAAGGTTGCATTGCCGTGCTAGTAGTAAGTTGGGCAATTATAAGAATCGAAACACATGAATTCTTACACCTGGCAAAAAGGCTAAAGGGATAAAGAAGTTGACATGTAGACGAAGAGCGATAAAGATGAGCCCTTGAGTAAAGGAATGAGCAACTGGAGAAGGAAGCCATGGAGTTTAGAATACTACTATAATAAAAGAGTGATGAGGGCACGTCATATGGAATGCCCAAAATTCCTGAGGCAGGAGAGAACCACACTTAGTTGAGGGAATAAACATGGGCTGACGGCCCATAAAGGCCCTTGCCATAGGAAGAACTCGATTCACTATAGTGCAAAAAGGAAAGGGGAAGCTATTAGGGTTCTAAGAAAGCTTTGGTATAAGAAATGCCAATGCTCTATTCTAGATCCTTAACACCTCATGGCCAAAAAAGTCTAACATGCCTTACAGCTTTATCCAAGGTGTTCGAAGTAGCCTTAAACACAAATGAATCACTACAAACTTAAGATCGCAACTCAATGAAATAAAATCCCAGGACCAAATCACTAGGCTAACTACAGCTAAAGAGATAGACCACTCATCTTTAGAAGCTTATATACAAAGAATAATAGAAGATGTTGGGACTGAGATACAGGTCGACGCCATTATAAATTTCAAGAACAATTTCAAAATTGGGTGATACACTAATTCCTCATTCACCAAAGAGATAATGGAATTGATACTACCCTAAAAGTTTAACATGCCATAAACTGCACCTTGTACTAGCAAAGGTGGCTCGACGCTACACCTTGACATCTTTAAGGAAATAATTCTAATCCAAGAGTTAATGGTATATCAAATGTGCAGCCCTTTTCTCTTAACCCTGGAAGTATAGGCATGAATATGATTAAGAAGCTTGGCCTTAAGAACTATCAATAATTTTAAGCAGTTAAGCTAAGTTTCTTTAAAGAATTCCAAGGTATTATTCAAATCACTCGCAATACAAGCTCCTTCCTCTTGATCTATCAAAGGCCCAGTAAGAACCTAAGAAGTTTTGTCAAAAAATTTCATGATGAGATAATTGACCTTCGGATTTTTTATCATCCCTTGGTGTTAGAAGGGTTGAAGAAATGACTTTATGTAAAAAAGAGGTGGTATGCAATAACCAAGTAGTACATCATCACTTACGAGATTGCCCATAAGGAACTTTTTAATGAAATAGAAATTAAAGATCAGATGATGATACAAAAACAAAAAGAAAGGATGATCTAGTTAGTGTAAAAGAATGAGACATTTACTCGAAGATGAAAATAGAATAATAAGGATTGGGATAATCTCACGAATAAGAAGAAAAGATAAGGCAATAAATCATCTTGATAAGACTAATGAGATGGCATAGTAAGTATGCCTAATCTAAAAGAAAGGCTAAGAAGGATGGCCTACCTATAAGAAATGAATTTCACCCTTTTCAAGGCACACCTCTAACAAGTATTCTGATATATAAATAGTAGTGACCTATATAGAGCAGAACCTACCTTTATAAAGTCTAAAAAGGCAAAATGCCTCAATAATCAATTTTGTGAAATATCACAAAACATACGACCACATAATAGACAATTGCTTTTACTTAAAAGAGCAAATTAAGCTCCTAGTTAAAAGTCATTACCTTGATGACTTAATAGTCAACTCTATAGAAAGGCAGCTAGTAGATGTCTTTGAGGTGGATGACAAAAGGCGAAGATCGATGGTGATCTCAAAAGGGCTGATGCTAGCAGAAAATTCTAATTGCTCCCCAAAAAATTATTCAAAGTATTTCTTACACAGTCCTACCAATAATTTTCACATCATAAATGTAAGGATAAAGAAAACGTCAAAAGTTGCCTCAATGCCAACTGTTTACCAATGCATATAAAGTTAGAGTGCATAAACCCTATGATGATGCACTAGTTATAACTCTTGGAGTCAAAAATAAGCCGATGAACAAAATATTAATTGAAATCGATAGCTCTATTAACATTATTTTTAAAGAAATCTTAGATTCCCTAGGCATAAAAGATGTGCAATTGGAGAGCCCAGATTCAGCCCTCTATAGTTTTAGAGATTCTTGCATTTACCAGTGAGAATGGTCTCATTGCCCATAACTAAAAGATTTTCTAAGTGCAATGTAAGCTAAAAATCTAGTTTGAATGTTATAGATATGTAATTTAAAATTTTCAAATTTTGAAAACTTATATGTTCTTTAAATTTGTCACACAAGTTCAATATTTGAGGCCTGAGAAGTGCTGTAGAGAACTCCCTCTATCTTTGTCCACTCTTGATTTAAGTTTATTTGAGCTTGAAAGAGAGAAATGAGATTGAAAATTGAAAGCTTTTCTTCCTTGCTTTGTTTTTCTTCTTAGCCAGATGTTTACAAAGAGAAAAAGATGATAATTGAATTCTCAATTTAATTCTTATCATATCTTATGGAAACCATTTGGAATTAATTCATTTTAAAATAATGACATTTATTATTATTTCCATCACACAGTTTAATCTCATCCATTCAATTTTAATCTCATCTTTCAAATTCAATACTAAGCCAATATTAATCTATGTGGTAACATGTGATAGGCCAACTCTTTTATTATTATCTATACATTTAACATTTAAATAATTAATAAATAATCATATTATTAATTAATTATTATGATATTACAATAATACTCTTTTATAAAATTTATCATAAAACTATTTTATAGAATTTGCTATAATACCCTTATATGGAATAATTTATAATTAAGTGTTTCAAAACTTAAAATACTTCTCAAATAAACTTCTTATCAATTTGAGTGTGATTTAATAGGTTCACTATAAAGTAGATAGTAGACGTATATTAAATTCTGAATTAAACTCTTTAATTCATTTGATATTTTATAAATAATCTCACGATTGATTTAAATATGTCTATAGACCAAAATTGACTTCTAATAATGTATCATGGCCACCTGAATTATAATGAAGTAGCAAGATTTAGTATGAATCTTTCCGTATTTAGTTACTGTGTAATTCAATCCTTCTATCATACTTACTTTGATTAGATCAAAGTCATCATAAGCTGTCAAAATCTCTATCTTTAATACTATGTGTAATGAATCTTGAGATATTAACTCATTCAATGTACCAATATTGAGAACTCATTCTCAATCACACACTGCACTTTGGCCAAAGATTTCTTGAGTTATATCCTATTATTTACATAGAGCATACTCCCACAATATACTAAAGAGTGAAATTCTTTATCGAATATTCACCTATCTCCATAAGTATAGTATTATATATAATAACTACCCATATTGAACCTTACAATCTATTCTGAGTTAGTATCAAGTTATAGTATTTTACCCATAAGATAACTATTATATTCTCAAGTTTAAGGATCACTTATACTATTGATACAAAGAATTTTCAATTGACGGTAAAGTACAAATACCATTTGAACAATTTTACTGTAAGTTAATTCAGTGAACTCATTCTCTAATGAGCACCTACACATTTATCTTAGTGTTACCATACAAGTAATTTATAAGAATAATTACTTTTTTCAACAAAATAGGCAAAATGTGTACTAGTCTAACCGATACTATAAAGGTACTACTTTATAGTTCTATGACTAAGAATATTTAAGAATGATGCATTTGATATTTCTATCTCATAAGTATAATCTCATCATAATTAGATAGATATTGCAACTATTATTCAAACTTTATCATCATACATATAAATGTGTATATTAATGATAAAATAATTTGCCGTAAAATATTTATTTTATTACTAAAGGAAAAAATTTACAAAAGATAATGCACATCACAACTATTCTTAATTGGCTTGTAGGGCATAACTCTCATATCAATATATTAGTGAAATGTATCGATGCTTTTTGACAAATAAATAACGATCAACCTAGATTGAATGAGAATCCTGAATATCTTGGCCATAAAATCTCTATTTTACCCTTTTTATAATCTTTTCTCTTTTAATTCCTTAAGGACAAGGTAGTAAATATACAAAACTCTATAAATAGAGGCTAAGGGTAAAAATGGATCACTTTTCCTCTGTCACCATTTTCTTCTTTTTTCAAGTGTAAAAACCTTTTCCTCTTTCTCTCTCGAAAAATCTAATAATCCTTACCTTATTTCTTGTGATTTTTCTCGATTAATCTTAAATTTTTTACTCAAAACAATATTTAATCAATATTCTTGACTCTTTTCAAATATAACCAAATAAATTATAACTTTTTTCTAGAGCCCTATAAATAGGGGCAGAATGTGCAGGGGTGGATCATTTCTTTCTCTCTTCTCTTTCTTCCCTCTTTTCTTTCTTCTTCCACCAATGATCCCTCTTCATTCTCCTTTACAAATCCTTTCTTTCTCTTTGATTTTTTATTTAAATACTCAAGAACTTAACACCCTCAAGCTTAATTAAATGTTTTCTTCACAATTTTTGCAAGAAATCAACAAGGAAGAAGTTAGGGTTTGGAGCACCATTTAGGGTTTCTACAATTGGAAGAAATTACAGCTTTTCCATATATAATTGAGACATTAGTAAGATTTATAACACCTTCTAAGCATTAATTTGTGATTTGGTTAAATGTCGAAATCTAGGATTTACTGTACAAGTTAGAATCCAAAAATTTAAGAATAAATTTGATGAATTGAGTAAAATTATGTTATTTAGGGAGTAGAATAAGTTAAAAAAAGATTAATTTTCATGAAAATAGAAATAATTTTAAGAAGACTATAGTTGGATAGTAAGTTAGAAGTGAGTTGAGATTTAAGTGATAAATGTCTTTATAAGGAAGGTCATGGGATTTCATTGATAAAAATTTGTTGAATGGTCATTGTTAGATTTAGCCTCAATGTTTATGCGTTGACTTTAGAAAATTCAATTTAGTAAGCAAGAGTATTTCATATAAGAAGCATTAATGGCATTAGAGTTTTTAAATTGATAAGATATTCATATGTATATAATAGGCATTGATAAATCAAGTGAGGCACCCATTTAGCATAAGGATCATTAGAGGAAGTATGCCTTCCCTAAGTGTAAGTGAACCTTTATGATTTTATATTTTCTTTTTAACTAAATTATGAATTTATGGATTTGTTTAAGTTAAATGCTTTATAAACTAAATTTTGTTTTGTATATTTTGTTATCAATAATTATAAAATGGCCTATGTTGTGTTTGGTATGTGTACGAGGCCCAAGAAGGCAAATGTGATTTTGATAATGATATGCTTGTATGAAATTATTTACATAATGTATTATATGATTTGACTTTACAAAGAATATTTTATTTGTGATATAACTAGTGGACTAATATTGGTGATATAGCCCGTGTGTTAGTATAGTATATTTACTATAGTAACAGGGAATTAACTTAAGAACCAACTTACGAAGAGACTACCTAGGTGAGTGATGCAAAAGTGGGCCAAGTATAAGGGAAGTTAGTGATATCTTTATAATATGGAGTAGTCAACTTTTGAGAGGTAACGTCCTCATGAATATCACCATATGATTACTTAAGGCTAACATTAGTGAAATGAATAATGATTGATAAAATGAATAAATATTATTTTTTTGAATGAATGATATTTTAGTTTAATATTTATTTAATTTTATATAATAAAACTCACTAACAATTTCAAAGTTGTCTAAGGTCAAGGTAATCATTGAAAAAAGTAGTCAGCTAAAGTGTTTTTTTTTTAAAAACAAATAAACCTTATACACACACACACACACACACACATATACATACATGCATACATGTATGTATGTATGTATGTATGTATGTATGTATGTGTCCACACACATACACACACATATACATACGTACGTATATCTATCTATCTATCTATTTA
This sequence comes from Trichilia hirta, assembly GCA_035221805.1. NCBI lineage: Eukaryota > Viridiplantae > Streptophyta > Magnoliopsida > Sapindales > Meliaceae > Trichilia > Trichilia hirta. Next base: position 15,172 of record JAWDEX010133295.1, read on the forward strand.
TATATTTATCTCCATATATATATATGTGTGTTTGTGTGTGTGTATGTGTGGTTTACTCACAATTTATACTTTAGTTTACTCATCATCCTCACTCTATAATTTTAGATTTTGAGCGTAATCTGACTAAACAAGGTAGTGGTGACATTTTGTGGACTTCACGTTATTTTAGTAGGATTTTTTTCTCTTGACTCACATGTTGAATTTTTGTGTCCACTGAGAATATATGAGCATCATACTTATGTATTTTCATGTAGTTGAAAAACTATTTATGTATTGATCACATTTTGAATGTTTTATAAAATTTTGACATTAACGATGGCTTATTTTATAAACGATTATGATGTGAATTTTGAGATGAAGGAAATATGAGATTTATTTTACGAATAATTATGGTTTATGTTTGAAATGAAAATTAAATGAAAATATGAGATTGAAAAGAATAGTTTTTGAGCACAATATGAATATATTATGATGCTTTACAATTTCTTGTTGTATGTTTTAAGGTGTGGAATATGTCTCAAGAGCTTATGGTGATTGTCATATATAGGCTCTATGAATTGCGGGCATGACAATTGACTGAGTATATGTCCATTTCTATTAATTATTTTAGATTAATTAATTAATTTTTCTTTTTATTAATGGGTCTCTCACATCTCATTTTATACCATTTGTAATTGTACTTAAAAAAAAAACTGCATTTTTATCTATTCTTTTTCTTTAAGTGGCATATATTTTTTTATGTTATTTGAAAATATTTAATAGCATGTACTAAAATGTATTAAAATGCTTTAATTATTAAATAAATAGGTTTTATTGAATTAGATTAAATTGTATTAATTATTTTATGTTGTTTGAACTTATAGCATTTTATTAAGTTCATATTTTTATATTAATTATTACTTTTTATTTTTATTTTTGAGTTATACTATACTAATAAATATTCTATTAGTAATTTTTGATAAAATAAATAAATAATTTTATTATAATATTTATTTTATTAATGTATTTTAAATAAATATATTATATTCATTTTTAATAAATTTATGAGTCTAAAAAATATTTTTTCTAATTAAGTACTATTATCTATGGTCACTGCCATTTGAAAATTAATTATATAAAATAGATCTTGAATATTATTATGCTTCAATTTAATTTTTATACTAATGACATTTAAACTATTTTGTGAACCCTTAGTTTTATTAAGCACCAATGTTTATTAGGTAACTAAACATTTATGATGAGTCATAGATTTTTTCTGACAATAATTATTAGTTAAAAGTTATTATACACCAATTTAAAAAATATTAAAATTAATAAATATATATTTATAAGAGAATCGTAGTAGTAATATGGTATTGGTATAATAGATTTATTTTTTGTAGTAAATCCTTTTAATAATTGGAGCTATTAATTTATTTCTAATGAAGATTAGGTGTTTACTAGAATTACAATTTACAAGCAACCTCTTATTTGAAAAAGAAGCAGCATTCTCTATGCTTTCTTAGCTCTTACACAAAACTTTCCTTTCCTCCCGAAATTACAGCATAAAAGGGTAGGTCTCAATTTCTTGGTTTGCCTTTGGCCACAGGAAGAAATTATGAAATAGTTTCTAAAAAAAATGAGAAATTTCAGGAAAAAAAGAAAATAGTTAGGGCAACCTAACTAGAAGACTGCATGTTAAAGAAAACATACTAAAACAATAAAAAGAAAACATACCAACATGAGAGAAACATTTTTTTTCATTGAATATGTGTGTGTGTGGTTCATATATACCTCATATTAAATCAAAATAAGAATCAAAACTTTGGCTTTCGTTGAATTTTTGTGGTCAAATATTCAACTATGCATACGACATAATCAAAGCATCATGCTTTGTTTTATCTTTTTTTGAATAATCTTCAATGCATGCTTTTATTTTAAGTGAAATTTATTAAACGTTAGTACTATTAAAACTCTCTTGTTACAAAAATGGAATTGACTTTTAATGAATCGTATTGTAAGAATCGTTTTGGTTGGGATTTTATTAATGCTCCATTTTTTTCAACCATTAAATTTCCAAAGTACAAAAGTAATTGCACCATGTCAAGGCAGAGCTTTATGATGTTTAACAAATGAATAAAATTAGAACCCGTCAATTACTCAATTATCCTATCAAATAAAAATCTATAAAATTTTCCATTGAGTTTTATTCAAAAGTAATTGCGGCTTCTTGGGGTAACGAACCATCAAAAGTCCCTTGTTCTAGCTGACCTTTGACTTACTCTCATTTGAAGTTTAATCCTCCTTATGATTGTTATCCCTTAAACGTTTCTTCTTTTTTTTTTTTCATTAAAAAAACAAAAAGAAAAAGATATTGAATGATCGATGGAAGAATAAATATACAATGAACTACTAACATGGCTATTTTTAATCTCAATCTCAAATTCAAAATTATTTTATAGACTTATCAAACATATTAATATTTTAGGATGGATTATTCTCAAGGATAAGGATTTGTAGACCCCGTCAAATTTTACTAAATATATAAAATAATTCTATATTATTTGAAGATTTTCAAGCAAAAATTATTTGTTTATGTAGGCTTTTTTTTTTGCTTGAATAATTTTTCGGTTTTTATAATTAAGATAATATTTTTTAATTATGATTATTTTTAAAATTTAATGTAATTTTATAAAAATTTACAAATTAAACTAATCAATTAGAAAATTTTATATTTTTTTAAAAAATAATAAAATTAAAATATATATTTGATTAAAGTGTAAGAGTGCCAAAGTTGTTTTTTCCTTATATCTGTTTCTTATAATTATAGTGCCACATGAATTATGAGAACATATCATGTTCCATCATTTCCAAAAGAAATTTTAGCTATATTTTTATTTGGCATCTTAAAAATTTATTCATTTTTATTTTGGTTTGGTTTTTGGTCCCATGTTGCAAGTCTGCACCGCGTACCGACCATATATTCTTGCTGATATTCCTCAACATCTCCATCACCATATACTGTTTTCAACACAAAATAAAAATAAAATAAAAATCATAATGAGGAGTCGTTTATCTCTGAAGTCTCCCAACAAAGGAATCTTATTCTCATTATCGAATCCCACAATATAACCGCCGCTTCAACCATCATCGATTGCTTAGATTATACATAAAAACTACACAAATCATCCAAATTAACTCAAAAAGATGACCTTGCAGCAGTTGAGAAATCTCTCTTCGAAATTTTACTATGTCCATCACTGACCCTTGTAGAAAACTGTCTCCTCTTTCAAGTAAACTTTAACCATTTCATCGCTGACCCCCCTTCTTCTTCTTCTTCTTCTTCTTCTTCTTCGTTTTGTATTGTACCATTGACTATGAAATGGTTAAGAGGTTTTAAGCTTAGGCGCAAGATAGGGATGGTCTTTAAATGGATCATCAGGCCAAGAAGAAAACCATCCGGGTATCAATTGGGGGACTCCAACCCTAAAAACTGCAACATCGCCAAGGCAAAGCTTCTCTCTTTAGTGCGACATCTCCAACATGGAGCTAAAACGATTGTCTGTTCTCGTTCAAATTCGGGTTCCATCCGATTGGGTCAAACCCAAACCGCGGAGGTACCCAAGGGTCACCTGGCTGTATACGTAGGGGAACCGGACAATGAAACGAAAAGAGTGTTGGTCCCCGTTATTTATTTTAATCATCCGTTGTTCGGAGAGTTGTTGAAGGAATCGGAACGGGCTTACGGGTTCCATCATCCCGGAGGGATCACCATACCATGCAGAATTTCGGAATTTGAGAAGGTGAAGATGAGAATTGCAGCATGGGATCGTTACCGGAGACGGAACTACCGTCTACATTTTTGATGCGATGGAATGATAGAATTAGACTAGCAGAATCAGACTCATTCATATATCATGATGTTAGAAATTGATTTCTAGGTCTCCTTCCTCATCACCAACTTTGCAAACGTAAAAGGTTCTTACATATGTATATTTATTTCCGCTACTTTGGCGGATTATTTTCAAAAAGTAATGATCAAATTCCAGGTCTCGTTTCTTTTTTTGTCGGATATAAATTTCACTATTTCAGGAAGATATGATTCATTTTGAATCTTTACACGAATAGAAGATTGAATTTTAAAGTGTAATCCTATATATGTCCCCATTTTTCTGGTCGATGTAATTTATTTGTATATCAATAGTGTAGAAATCAAAACAATAACAAAACGGAGCAAGCTGTTGAAATCCCTCCGTACACTTATATATTTTGATGTCAGCTACACGTGTTGCTGAGTTAAGTAATTAAGTTTATTGAGTTGACAAGTGATCCAATCAAATCGCCAATTCAACAGCGCACACACACACACACTAAAAAAACACCAAAAAAAAAAAAAAAAATCTTTCAAAATCTAAGATTTGATCTAAAAAATTAGTTTATAAAACCGCAAGAATTTTGGTCAACTGTTTTACATGAGAAATCCATTGCGTGAAGATGCAATATTCAAGCCCAGAAATGGAGGTCGAAAGGCTGCTGCCTGCTAACATTTACATTATTAAACAAGATTAATTGAACGTAGTGTATCTTGTTCTTATCCAACTACTGATGAAGAAGATAAAGAAGAAGATTTTTTGTTATAGACATAACCCGCTTTTATGAGATGAAGTAATCAATCTCTATCTGACGATGTTGTTACCTTCCAATAATTGCTAAAATACAAAATGAATATGGATGGATTCCTTACCTTCCTTTCCCTTCCCTTTCCTTCACCTTAACAATCAAAATTTATTTACTGATTACTAAGTTCCACAGATATATATCTTCCAACACTACAACAAAAAAAATCTTCGGTGGCGACATTTTTAGCGCGCCAAAAATATTGCCACTAAATCATAGTTTTAGTGACGACAAAGCTAAAGTTGTAACTAAAAAGTATAAAAAATAATTATCAAAAAATAATTTTATTTAGTGACAATAGTGTAGCTACTAAATATTTACTTTTAGTGACGCCCTAAAATATTGTCGCCTTAAAAATTAGAGATAAATGGCGCCAAATATTTTTGCTTAAAATAATGATTTTAGCGGCGATATGAAAGTAAATGTATCGCACCTAAAAGTGAAATCAGCAACACCTTAATTTGACGCTGCTAAAAATAATTTTAGCTACGACCTTTTATCACCACTGAAATTATTAAGCAACCCTGAGATCAGGTTGTCGCTCATATATGTTTTACTACAAATCTTAAAGACATCAATTTTAGGGTTAAAAATAATGTCATTTTTATGAAGCGAAAATGATGTCATTTTAATTTTATACATATGCGTTGGTTTATTTATAGTTAGGTCTCATAGTCATCTCTACTCTTAGTGATGCCTACAAATCTCTGCCATGGGTTTCTCTCTGCAACATGATTTTTTCACCCGACTCAGCTTTTAGGGTGGTCAATCGGTCAGCCGTCGCAGCTATTGGCTGTCTTGGAAGTGGTTATGATCAGTCAATCAGAGTATATGCAAAAATAGCTAAAAAAAATGATTAGAGTTGAACCAAAATTTACTAAGTTATCGGTCCAGTTAAGGCAAGAATCTACTTTAATATGTTATAATAGACAATTATTTGCTTGATTCTTTATAGCTTTCGAGTATTTGCAAGCTTTTTATGTCTGATTTACTTCCTACTTTGTGAATGAAAGGCAATGACAATTGTGAACTGGTAGTTTCATTCATTTTGTTTCTGCCAACAATAATTTATTATTTCTATTATTTGGTATTTAAGATAATTTCACAATAGGTGGTTTCATCATTCAAACCTCTGTGAATTGCTGTTTAGCTAAGTACCATGGGTTAACCATAATAAAAGTAGCTTCATGAGTGCACTGTTTGTCCAGTTTCAAAGTTTGTTCTAGTAGGGTCTTTTGATTTCCCCAAATTTTTCATACAAATTTACTTGCGCATGTAAATTGTATATGCAGTATGTAAATTTTTTTATTTATATTTGAGGCTTAGATAAGTTTAAATATTATTGTTATATGAAAGACTCAAAGTTTTCTAGTCTAAAAAGTCATAATTGCCATGTTATATTAAAGTAACTACTTCTAATTAGCATACATCCATTTTTAAGAAAAAAGGTTGTCTCTACAATTGTATAGTTGTGTTATTTTTATTTTTTATTTTTTACAATTATGTGCAAAGAATATATGTATAACTACTTTAAACGATTTAGAAAAGAAAATTGCAGTAATCGTTTTAAAGTTTGAGTGCATATTTTCACTAGCATTTTTTGATATCATGGTCTATTTAACTATACATCCTCCCGTTGAGGAAAAATATGGAGGTCTTGTACATTTTCAATGGATGTATCCAATTGAGAGTAATTTTTTATCTCTATTTTAGTATTCTAATTTGTAAAGAGCATTAATTATGTAAATTTAACAAACTTATTTTTTTATTAAAAGGGCACTAGGTCGATACAAGAGATATGTAAAGAATAAAGCATGTTTGGAGGGATCAATTGCTGAAACATATATCGTCAATGATTTATTGACATTTTGCTCGATGTATTTATTAAAAATTGAAACAAAAATTAATTGATTAGATTGAACTAACGATGTTGGTCAGAAGGACGAAGGGTTAATAATTTTTAGTTAAAGTGCTTAGCAGTTTGGTCCAATAGGGTTAAAAGAGATGTTTAAAGAACAAATTGATAAAATTCATTGGTTTGTATTAAATAATTTTGATGAAGTCTAACAATACTTAATATAAGTTTATATCTTATTCATATTAAACGTTGATTTAATTATGTTAATGTTTATTATGTAAGTGAAACTTATTACTAATTTTATAGTGGTCATGCTCGTGAATTGCAAAGAGAAGGAATATCAAATTATTATGAAAGCCAAAAATGACTCTTTTAACCGTGTTTTTATTTACAAGTAAGTTATGTCATTTAGTATTTTTTTCATGACCTAATTTGATTAATATTTTCAGTTAACTTTTTGATATTACATAGATCTCTCAAAAGTATTTGAAGGATCAATTGATGAACATGATCCATTATATGCATTAGCTTGTGGACCAAATATGCAAGTGTACCATTATTCTGGTTGTAACATCAATGGAGTACGATTTTACATTTAGGAGAGGGATGAAAGATGAGTTACTTAAAATAGTGAAATATTGTGTCGAGTACTCATGATAATGATGTAATAAATTTTTATAGTGTGCTAATAGATGTAATTGAGTTGGAATACTTATCACAATTATGGGTGGTTCTATTTAAATGTTAATGGTTCAATGTTAATACTAAGAAAAAAAGAATACGACATGATTTTCATTTAACAAGTATCAATGTTGTTAATACATGGTATGACGAAGATGCTTTTATTTTGTTAAATTAGGAACAATTAGTAATGTATATCAATGATTCATGCCTTGCTAATGATTGGAAGGTAGTTGAAGAAATGTATCAAAGAGGTGTATAGGATATAAATGTTGTTAGTAATGGATAAAAAGATAATAACGACCATTTATCAAGTCAGTCAGTGGATGGTAATATGTCATTAGCACCACAAGACATGCCTTTGTAAGCAAAGCTTAACAAAAATGACATTGAGCTATATTCAATTAAAAGATTTTTCGGGCCAAAGATTTATATATATTGACCAAGATATCGAAGAATAAGAGCTTGGAGATGATAAAAGTATAAACATCAATCATTTGATAGATTCTGATTTGGAGTAATAATATACAAAAGTAAGTTTGTATATGATATTGACTCATTTTAGCTTTATATATTTAGTAACTAGAAGTTTTTATATATTATTTTTTTCTTATTTAAAGCTAGAACAATAAAAGTCAAGCAACAAGCTTTATGTGAGCAGTATATGTGTCACTTTTATAACTTTTAGATTGGGATTCTTTAATTCAAGCCTCGTGGACAAAGTTATAGGAAGTAATGTTATAGAATTAGATTATTTTTTTTTATTCTCATTTCCTTTTCGATAGCATTTATGACTTTATTTTTATTGGTTATGATAGATGGGTCACTTATTCTCAAAATCAAGTTTATGTTTGTTTCGATCTTAGTAAGATAGATACTTAATTTCTAGTCTAGTTATTTATTTATCAATTTGTTAAGTGAGGTACTTTTTATATTAGTAAATAATGGACAACCTTTTATATTAATGGACAATTTTCTTTTATATATGATAATGATTTTGTAATGAAGTATTTAATTAACATTACATTTTATAGTGTAGATGGCTCTAGGCTCACGCAAGAGAAATTTGTCCTTAGAATTATCGAGCCATAGTTTATCTGAGTCTTTACATTAAAAGGACAGATAGAAGTTCACATCTCATCGACTACATGTCAACAAGAAGAACCATATTGTGCAAAGTTGGCAAGCGAATATAGTATGATTGTCAAACCTTCGCTTCACAAAGAATGCAATTTTAGAGTAAGATACCTTGAGAATAGAGGATGAAGCTATTTAGGCGCTTAGAGGTCATAGCCACTTATTGTAATTTGATTTTAGTTTACATATTTATTAAATATTATTATATTTATTCACATTCATATAATAACGATTTTTAAATATGTTTAATGTAGGAATAATTTATTTTAGATTTCATGTAGCCATATGTCTTAAGTTATCTCAATTTTATTATGAAAAAATAATATAGTGACTATTGGTATAAGGTGTTAAAGAAGGCTTATAAGAAGTATTCATTACAAGAGGACAATTACCACCTGCTAAAGGATGTGTCTTAGGATAATTGGGACTATTTATATAATCTTCGGACTAATTCAATTATGAGGTATATTTTTAAATTTATTTAAAATTATTTGTTCAATATATGTTATTAAAGTTTGAGATTATATTAAAACTATTTGTTTCAGCTATATTATTAATATTTGTACTTCAAAAGAAATATTCCTAAATTCTAATAATAGAAGTAAGCTTCTATTTAATCACTGTGATAAATAAAGTCGTTTTACGTTCGTCACATAGAGCTTTTATAGGTTATTTTCTTTTCTTTGAATCATTTAGTGTATAATTTAATAAAAAATTATTTATGTTGCTACTACTTTTAGAATTAGTGTTATTTGGTTAATACGGTTCAAGATTTACAGCACATGTGACTTATATAGGTTTGATGAAGGCTTTTATTATGTTATAAGAACAGAAATTATAGATTATGTATGTAATGAGCTGCGACTATTGTTTGATTAATCATACTTTTGTGATAGTGCATGTGCATTATGATATGTTATTTATTTGTTATGTGTACCATTTGTTGGGTTCAAAAGCAAAACTGTTTCAATTTTGTAGTATAAGATATTTTAGAGTTTGTTATCAGTATGACCTTTTTTTTAAGATAAACACAATAGTATTCCTTTTGCTCAATATTGTTTAATGTAAATTTTAGTAAATCATTATTTTCTTAATAATATTTTTATATTTAACTTTATTTTATTGTAAAGTGATG
>JAWDEX010133727.1:0-24618 GCA_035221805.1 Trichilia hirta
CATATGCAACATGTGTATACTTCACTAGTCCTTTCTGTTAAATTATCTACTTTAAATTAAATACATTGCTTTCAATTTATATGAGAAAAAAGGACTTACATTCGCTGTTGGCAAGAGTATCAGGTGTGGCTCTTTTTGTTTGGGTGCTTGTATTCGGCATTCTAAAAGAGAAACAAGATGGTGATTAGAGCCATTATAAAACACAGAATATAAAAGAAAACTATTTTGTAGCAGTGTTTCTTTTTTTTTTTTTTAATACATTTTTTAATTTGCTTTTGGTATACAGTACAATACATCATACTTGAATTCATTCACTTAAACAAATAGACCAACAATTCATAAACAATTAATTAAACAAAGAGAAGTTAATCACGAAGGCACAAATCATAGGTGAGTCTAGTGAGTGAGTCCGCACAGCCCACACCAAACACATCGCATCATATCTCAGATATGATCCCACCTGAGTTACCTCATTGCCCTTCACTGGGTTCACCCATGCATGCAGCAAATATATGATTAGCATATGTGGCCCAAATCTTCCCCCTTTTCGCAGCAAGGAGTGTGACAGACGAGATAAAGGTTTCCTGATCTCTACAGTATATCAAATCGCTCAGCCAACATCTAATTGAGGGTTTTTTCCCCCGCATCCAGACCTTTGCTACACATCTCTTCGCCAGGACAAGTACAATGTTTATCCATTTACGAGTATTCATGGAAACCCCAGTAAATATGTGTAGAAAAACTTGTACCAGTGTTTCTTAATATGTGATAAGCGCAGCGAGAAATTGAACTTACCATTAATAGATCCTAATACATCAGCATCAGCTCATTTTCTAAAGATGTCTTTAGTCACCTTCCTAAAAAAGAAAAAAAGACAATAGTTAAGAATTATCAAACAAAGCATGCATGCCATTCAGTTATGCTATAAGGTATATAAAATACACCACAGGCCATAATTCATGTGTTTTAGTAAGGCAGGAAAAGTAAACTTACCCTGATTTTACCGTAGTCAGCTTCCTATGGGAAAACAAAGTGAACATTAAGGAATATAAAGCAAAGTATTCAAACCATTCTGTTATGTTACAAAGTATGCAAAATCTTCAATAAGCATAATTTCCTTCATTTTAGTAAGGTAAAATAGGTGCTTACCATGATTGTATGGTCTTTTCTATTCAGGGATCATGAATGCACATCTAATCTAAAAATAAAAACAAGAAGACAGTTAGAATAATAGTAAAAGAAGTATGAACACATTTTACTTTCCTAAATGGCATATACATCCAGCATCATGCCATGCAATGTTCTTGCATTATTGTAAGGAGACACAAAGGGCCTGAATACTAGTTTACTGGTAAAAATGTCAGTAAAAATTACTGACATTTTTACTGTCACTGACAAGGTTGGTAATCTGATTACCACCAGATTACAGGGTCAAATTGTCGGTATCAGTGAAAATATCAGTAAATACTGACATTTCTACAGAAACCGACAATTTGATCACTGTAATGTTGGTAAATGGAAGATGACAAATTCTGTTTGTCATCTTCCATTTACCAACAGTTTCCAACCAGTCACATAATAGTGCCAAAAATGTATTTTTATGAGGGCTGGAGGGAAACTGTTAATTGTGTCTAGGCCATTCTGAGGCAGAGTTAACTCACACCTCTGTTGCCCATCAAGTTAGAGGGCACAGGGGTGTTTTAAGAAAATTAACGACGGCTCCCTAGCTAGTGTTCATTTTATCTGTATAACCAAGATAATTACCAACATGTCTATATTGGTATTTAACTCTAAATACTACAGTAATTAAAAATGGAGAATTTACTGTCATTTTCATTATTTTATTGTCATATTGTAATACAACAGTAATGGAAAAAGTTGGTAAAACTGTTTACAGACATTTTTACCAACTTTTTCCTCTACCAACCAAGTCAAAATGAGTCCTCATGTGGACTTACCTTAGGAGGCATTTACAGTTTAATTTTGGGTCTCTTCTGCTAAGGCATACTCATTCTGCTTTCTATATTAGAAAGAAAAAGACAGTTAGCGACAGATCATATGCAACATGTGTATACTTCACTAGTCCTTTCTGTTAAATTATCTACTTTAAATTAAATACATTGCTTTCAATTGATATGAGAAAAAAGGGACTTACATTGGCTGTTGGCAAGAGTATCAGGTGTGGCTCTTTTTGTTTGCGTGCTTGTAGTCATCATTCTAAAAGAGAAACAAGATGGTGATTAGAGCCATTCTAAAACAAAGAATATAAAAGAAAACTATTTTGTACCAGTGTTTCTTAATATGTGATAAGTGCAGCGAGAAAAGGAACTTAACATTAATAGATCCTAATACATCAGCTTCAGCTCATTTTCTAAAGATGTCTTTAGTCGCCTTCCTAAAAAAGAAAAAAGACAAGAGTTAAGGATTATCAAACAAAGCACGCATGCCATTCAGTTATGCTATAAGGTATACAAAATACATCACAGGCCATAATTCATTCGTTTTAGTAAGGCAGGAAAAAGTACACTTACCTTGATTTTACCGTAGTCAGCTACCAATGGGAAAACAAGGTGCAAATTAAGGAATATAAAGCAAAGTATTCAAACTATTCTGTTATGTTAGGAAGTATGCAAACTCTTCAATAAGCATCATTTCCTTCATTTTAGTAAGGTAAAAAAGTGCTGTTCAGGAATCATGAATGCACATCTAATCTAAAAATAAAAACAAGAAGACATAATAATAGTAAAATAAGTAGGAACACATTTTACTGCCTCCAGGCATCTCACCAATTGCCCACCCACCTCCATCTCCAACTGCGGTCCACCACCAACTTGATGTCATCCGCATACATCTGAAAACTGATGCCAGACATCTCAAGTAAATCGGCTAGGGGGCTTATGTACATGGTAAATAAGAGGGGAGACAATGCCGAGCCCTGCGGCACTCCCCAGCACAAAGGTTTGCACCCACTTACTTGCGATCCAACCTTCACTTGCTGAACCTGCTTCGCCAGGAATGAGCGACACCATACCCACGTGGTGCAGCCCACACAGCCACCGAGGACAGTCATGCCAAAAGAATGTCATGGTCCACTGTATCAACTGCAGTGGACCGGTCCAGTAAAATAAGCACAGCCGGTCTCGAGCTGTCCGCTAGGGTCAACCAGCACTCCCTGACGTCCACCAGCGCGGACTCAGTACCACGATGGGAACGGAAGACTGACTGGAGGTCGTGGAGACCTCCGGTACCCGCACAATGATCCCTGATCTGGGGAGTGAATTAAAACTCTGCAACCCTGGCCAGCAGAGGCAGCTGGGTGACCGGGCGATAGTTCTTCAGATCGTCCCGGTCAAATCCGACCTTTTTTGGAAAGGGGGTTATCATACCCCGCTTCCATAGGGGATCCACAATTCCAGTAGACAGGGATTCATTGATCATCATACTAGCATACAAGTTGTATTTTAAAATGTTATCTACCTGCCCAGGAAATCGATTATGCCTTGTTACTGCACCATTTCCAAAGTCAGGAACTCCCCTTATTGTCCGACACTTCAAGTGATGTACAGTAGCCAGGGTCCCTACTCGGTGATTTCACATATTACAGATAAGCACACATGACATGCTGCACTCCTACATGTAACAAGTGCATCCATGGCCAGTTGGTTTAAAACCGCTATTGTTCTCTGTGCAGGAACTGGTAGAAGTGACCTTGCAGGCTGCCTGTCTTTTGCAGCTGTGTCTGGCTAGGGTGGCACATGCGCGCAAGGAAATGAAATAATGAAATGATCAGAATCATGTGGTTCATCATGGTAAACACGAGCAGGAATGTACATCGAAGTTAAACTATGTCAGAATACGCGAAGTGAAATACTACAGTACCTAGTTTTGTCTTTTTTTGTGGAAATTTGTACGGGATCTGTGATATTGGCCCAGACCAAAGGATTTCAGGACCCTGGAGCCCCGTGGGCTCTGAGCAAAATGTCCTTAATGTCGACACCTGACTGTGAACATCAGCACAAATAACCCTAACATTGCTTTAGTAAATTATTCATGAGGTATTAATTTCTGTCAGACTTCTAGGAGTGCTGCATCAAAACAATCCTGGTTACCACTACAATAACAACAAAAAAAACACAGGCATTAGACATGAGGCTGCAAAGTTACTTCACATTTAAATATTGTACACTTGACAATTGTTTACAACACATTTCTTCTTCCTCCCATGCCTCAATATTTAATCTAATATTATATCTTTAAGATGATCTTTACATGCATCCCTTGTACAACACACGCCTGGGGGTGGCCTAGGAAACCCCAGTATCAATATTAGCAATTCATACACAGTAATTGTGGCTGCATATCTCTTTATTAATGCATTCAAACAAAGCCAAAGTCAATATTAGAGCTGGGCAAGCCTGACATTTTGCAGCATGAGCCGAGCCTGAGCCCGTAAAAGAGCCGAGCCGGGGCACCCAATATTGTATAAATGCTAGGCATTTATACATTGTTGTGTAGAAATGTACAGTGAGAATGTATAAATGCACTGGATGAATGAATAAATGAATGGATGGATGAATGAATGAAATGCTTTCTTTTGAGACCCCTTGTTCTCCTTAAAATTTATATAAAGGTCATATAAAATCATATAAACGACAAATACATACAATATATAGTGAAATTACAATCCGACAACATTTCTCTACAGCAAATCTAACAGTATCTATAGCAGATTATTATTGTACCAAGTTACAGCTGACCCAATCCTAAACTCATCCTTGTCTGACCAACCGCAAACATAAATTTGTCCACAGCATAAATAGTTTTTACTGAGTCAATGTTTTTTAGCATTCTCAAAGCTTTTTACAAGTTCACAATATTATCATAAATAAATAAAGGCTTTAAATAGCTAGCTAGTGGACAAGCATATAACTTACAAATTAAAACCACGTTTTGCATCTTCTACATAATATCCACAGGCACAGGCACAGGTACTTGTACTAGAATTTGATCTCCTTTTCAATACCGCTGCGGTATTAAGCTTGTCAAATCTAAAGCATGTTATATTAGAGCAGGAATTCTTATTTAAACGTTGAGATAAGTAAATGGGCAACCAGTTAGGCATGAAAGACAAAAAACTCTGTACCAAGCTCATTTTATAGCTGGAAGAATTCCACTGTGTCTCTAAATAATTATTGCAGATCTGTATGCCCTTAGTTCCTTCAGCCTTTGCATCAGACAATTAACAGCACCCGTCACAGTCCACTGTTGACAAAAATCGAAATACTGTGGATACAAAACTATTCATCATCTGGGTGCGGTTCTGTACAACATACAGTAAAATGTTAGTAAAATTAAGGTTGTCCCTTGCCAAAATATTTACAAAATGTTTTATGGGACAAGTCCTAATATAAAATCAAAGGGCCACATATTCAGTTCCGTATAGATCAGGGCAGAACAACAAGAACTAGGAATCCTTAAAATAAATTTTAAAAGCACCCGCTCCGCACAACAAATATGTTCTACATTATGTAAGCCCCAAATACCGTCCACAAAGGCTGCAACCCCTCTAGATTTAGCCATAGAGTTCTAATACCCGCAATCACATTCACTTTAAATTAATTAAACAATTTCAGTAGCGCCCAATTCGATTGATCAATATTCTTGGCACAGGTGGCAATCATTTTTTTCCAACAAAGATTACACAATCCAGCAACCCAAGTACTCAAGCTCATCCACGATCTCAATATTTTCAGTTTCACAAAAAAATCTGGGAATTTTTAATAGCAATTTTTGTTTTCTAAAAATGAATGCTTTAGTCTTGCTGGCATTAATACTCAATTTTCTTGTGTGCATAAATTCCGCAAAACAATTAATCATTAGCCGCAAAGAACTAGGAGTAGTGGCCAGCAGAGTGCTGTCATCAGCATCTAATAAAATGGGGATTCTCATATCACCCATTTTAGGGACATCAAAAGGACCCGAAAACAAAATGTTGCAAATATCATAGATATAAAGATTAAATAAAATAGGCGAGAGAGGATAACCTTGCCTAACATCTGTTTTAATCTTAATTTTTTCCGTTAGAGCCCCTCCCTTATTTACCACTTGACCTGTCAAATTTGTGTATAAAAGCTGAATTGTGCAAATGATTTTTCTGGGAATATCTAACTTCTGCATACTACTCCACAGAAAATCACTGCATTTATACAATTTCATTCAAGGCTACAGTATGCAGAGCATTCACTGTGCCCTGCATATCTAAGCCCCCAGGCTAAAGCTGGGCTGGGCTCTAGAAGCTAAATTCCAGGTGAGTCTGACCCAAGCCTGAGGTTGGGCTCGAGCCAACCTCAAGCCCACTAGGGCTCCCCAGCTCTAGTTAATACACAAATCTCATGAAGCTCTTTTTTTTTTAACTTTATTTTATTTGCACAAGTCAACAATATACAAGATATAAATCAATTTTATATATATATATAAATATACTTTATTGTAAACTTAATTACACAAAGTAAATATACATTCTACACATAATACAAATTAGAATTAGATAAAACATTAAAAGTATCACAACTGATAAGCTGATAAACATCACACATTACAGTACATACATACTATAAAGCAGCAGAGGAGAAATTGATTTTCAAACTTTGGCTGTTAAACTTTGAAACAGAAGACATGTGCAAATTTATATGTGCAAAAAGAGCAATTTGAAGTAGCAGCAAGTTATATGTGCAAAGTAGCAATAGCAATAGCAGCAACTATATTTAAAGTGCAAAGTGCAGTTAGTCCAAATTAAAATAGCCATTGCAATTAAGAATATTACACATTTTAAAAAATTCAAAAATTCTTGCTATTTCTTTCGCACAATTAAAATTCATTAACTGAACTAATTTAAAAACAGCTTCATCTTCTAATTTGATTAACGGCCCTAGCCATCTAATCCTTGCGTCAATAAACTTAGGGCAGGAGCAAACAATATGTGTCCAAATATCTTTGATCATCAACAATTCTAGACAATTACAATAGCAATTACTATTCGAGTTGACAAAATTTCTGTACCATCCTACTCTAAATAACAAATAAAATCTTGAGAGTGCCATTGAATTACAGTTGCTGATAGAAAACGAGGTTAATCCTGACATACAACTTTTCGCATACAATGCAACAGAGGACGAGCTACTATTTTGCCAAAAAAGTTAATTATCTTTTGTAGTCATGTCATGTACTAGGAGCTTCCAAGTTGTCTTATCAAATGTGGAGTTCAAACTGTTCCATTCTCTTAGCCCCCACTTGCCAAACAATAAATTAGCGGGTGGCGAACTGAGTAAGGACAGAGTAATTGCGTCTCGTGCAGTCTCGGCAGCCCTGTGAAAGGCAGTGAAAGGCAGGCTAAATCATCCTGACAGGCGAGCTGGTGCACAGAAAGGGCTGCTGGCACCGCGAAGTTTGGCGGCTTCATTCTTCTTTGTGAGCGTCTGAGCTGTACTCATTTACCCAAGAAGCAACACAACTAAAGGAAAGCCCATTCCAGCTCGGGTTTTCCTGTTCTCCCCCCACCTGGTAAAACCTTCCAGGTGCAAGCGGGAGCGAAGCGGGTGGCGAACTGAGTAAGGACAGAGTAATTGCGTCTCGTGCAGTCTCAGGCAGCGTCGGCAGCGGGGTAAGCCTATTAACACACTTGCCTGGCGCCCTATCTTCATTATGATTTAACCTAACCAAGGGCCAGTCTGATCCAGCACCTCTGCTGCAGGACGCTGTAATTGTGTGAGCTGCTGCACGGCGTTGTTTGGAGACGGAGTCTAACGGAGCCAGCATTTCGTCACCCTAAGCACCCTGGCTGATTGGGTGTATATTCGCGTCTTAAGAGGTAACCTCCAGCATACTTTTCATAATCTACAGCCAGCAGCGACCCCAAGCAGCGCCCCCTAGCAGCGACCCCAAGCAACGGTATATTGTACTGCACTTTACGGTCACTGACTGGGCTGCCTTTGTTTCCTTTTCACAGAGTGAATTTTAACAACAAACTACTGAAGCCATTTTTATGAGGTCACTCTGTAGTCCTCTATCTGCATGTTAATTGGCCCCACTACGATCCAATTGTTTAAAATTGCTGATCTGGGGCGAAGCGCCGCCAAGGGCCTTCAAGGGCCAGTTTGAGCCAATTCGAGCTGTGGGCGAGCTGTGAGTTGTGAGCATTTATTGTTATTCCTTTAATTCTGCGAATCTTTTATTATCTACTCTATCGAGAGAAACTTTGGAAATTGTATTTTGTGCTACCTCTTTTTTGCGCTTATAAGACCTTGTTATTCTCTTATATGTTCCTGTATGATACTAAACACCTTAACTAGCCAGTGGCTAAGCAGGAATATATTGTCATACAGTCCTCAATAGAATTTACCTGGGTGGTATAATTTCTATATTGTGAAATTCGTTCGGTGAACTGTTGTGTCAGCGTTGTGTTGTGTTACTGCAATTATGGCAAAACTCATCAAAACTAAACAATCAGATCTTAAGACTCTTTTTGCCAAATCACTAATTAATTTAGATAAACAAGTCGCTGATGCCATGAGCGAAATAGATATAACAAAGAAGAAGATAGCTGAAGCTCAGTTGCATCAACACAGTGATACTCTATTTCCAACTTTATCCTCTCAGTCTCTGGGTACTATAGAAACTCCATCTGTAACTCTGCTTCCTACGCAAAAACATGTAAACTCATTGCCGGTGGCTCCACGTAGAACATCTAACGTGGCAATAACTTTATCCCCGGCTATTTCTGGAGTTACGCAAAAATTAGTGAATAGATCCCAAAGGCTGTCACTATCCCCAGATTTATTGAGATTCGCAGAGCCGCAAACATCGCAGGTGGTGATTCCACAGAATATAGCTCTTCCTTTGTCCCCGGACCTTTTTATTACATCCCCTAAAAATCCTTTGCCATCCCCGAGACAGTGCCTGAAGGAAACACTCCCGGCCCCCAAAAAAGCACATATAGCACAACCTAACAATAATTCAAGGAAAAGAAAAAGCTCTCCTGACCCTTTACTAATGAGCCCGATGGGGGTAAAAAGACAAAGAGGCCCAAATAAAAACAAAGCTAGTATTGTCCCTTTGACTATAGCCCCCCCCGTGCCAGCTCATATAGCAGTGGACATTCAAGCTATACATAAGGCGATTTTCCAATTGGAAATTATGGTTGGCACAATATTGAATGCAATTTCCGTATTGGAGGGCAAAATGAATGTAACTATTTCGAAATTGTATAACATTAATGTAAAGCAGGGTGCTATAATTGCAATGGAAACTTTCACACCTGCCCCTTTGCCTAGTCTCCCATCTATAACACTAGAACCACCTCTATCTGTTACTACTAGTGCGAATTCACCTTTAGGAGGCACAACAAGTATTAGACAAAACTTGCCCGCTACTTCGCTTCCTCCTGCACTCCAGGTAGTATCTGGCCACACTCCGGATGGGAGACCCCCGAAATTAACTCGTTTAATGGATTTAAAGCCACCTCCCATTCGTAGGAATTTTCCTCCAGAGGCTACTCCATTTCTTGTTATTCTGGCTAATGTTGAGGTAGTGAGAAGGGGTGTGGAGACAAACCAATGTTTAAAGAATCGAACCCTAAGGCATTTTGCAACTTGTGGCATTAATTATGTTAGACCCAATCAGATAAAAAGAATCGAAAGAGCGCGTTGGATTGGCCAAAGCCCAAACATTTTTGAGGGCGATTGTGTCATTATTGAATTTTGTAATCAAAACTATGCCAAGGCGATTCTGGCTAAAATGACTAATTGTGCAAATCCTCCTTCGAATAGTCCTTTTTTGCCATTAGGATTTTTCTATGCGTCTAACAGTTGTAATTTTCCTCAAAATCCCCAATCCATACCCCCTCCTAATCCAATTTCTTTATACCCATTTCAAGCTTTTAGACATAACATGTCTCCCCCATCATTTTGGCAGTCTACTGCCTTACCAACACAGGGTAATACTCAGTACTTTCCAGCAGCCTGGGCCAATGACCCTATAACCATGCGCAATAGATTCGCCCCACTGAGTAATTTAGATCATAATGATTGACAATCAAAACAACTGCCACCCCGACTACTGCTTGGCAAGGGTTTGATTACAAATGACACACAGATGGCTAAGGATAAAGGCCAAAAACTAGTTAACATTGGTGAGTCCAACTCTGTGGACACACAGGTAATTGTCGATAGGGGTATATCATGTGATAACACTGTTGAGGTTAACCCTACTGACAACTCAGTGACTCCAGCTACTTTTTTAGGTGATTTGGGGATACCCCCTGTATTGGTTCACGTGTCAACCCCTATTCTGTTGCAACATCCTGTGGTTAGTGAAACTTTGCCATCTAATAAACCCCGTTTAGAAATTGATGTATTGTCATGGAACGTGGCTGGAATAAAAAATGCATTAAACTTGGACTCGGTATGGGCCGCGAAAAATATAATCTGTTGCCAAGAAACTTGGGCTACATCTGACCTGAGCATTGACGGCTTTAAGGGCTTTTTCCAACATGCTACAAGCACTAGGGGGGGCCATGCGCAGGGTGGGCTTGCAATTTTTGTCAGCTCGCTTTTGGATGTTTGCAGTCATGTTCTTTATTCTTGCCCAAATTTTCTTTGCATACTGTTACAGAATAAAGAATGGGCTCTGTGCTTATGTAATGTTTACATAAGACCCTGGTGCGAAGACATGGCAGAGATTCTATTATGTATTGGGCAAACTCTTGATACAGCTAATCAGATGGTGTCTGATAGACTGGTACATGTCATTTGTGGTGACTTTAATGCAAAAATTTCCAAATCTCTATTGGCAAAACATGACCCTGACCAAGATACAGTATGGAATGTTCAACCATATTTGGCTCCTGCATCAAGAGCAGATAAACCAGGTATTTTATTATTTAATTTTTTGGAATGTGCCAGTTTAAGATCATTGAATGGTCGCTTCCCTGCAGACTCCCCGGCAGCTCCAACCCATAGAGGCCCATATGGGACCGCCATTATTGACTATATTGCTGTAAGCGGTGAAATGTGGGATTTAATCCAAGATTTCTCGGTTATGCCAACAGGCCTTAGCGATCATGATATCCTAAAGCTTTGCATGTTGTCAAATGTTCAACTTCCTTTGGCAAACTCAGAAGATTCCCTTGCTAATTTTGGGCTAGTGGCCAATAGAACAAAGATTAGATGGGAAATATTGGTTGAGAAGCAAAGTCTACTTACATTTTTTGGTGACTCACTCCCGACATTAAGCGAGCTAACAAACCAAGTATCGTCACATGCCCGTCTAGAAACGGCACAGGCCTTTCTTGGCAAACTTGCTGAGTGTATAACAAATCCCTACAAACCTGCTAGGGCAGGAAAGGCAGAAATTGGAAACTGGTTTAATACTAGCTGTAGGGAAGCCCAGACAAAATTGAAAAATGCACTTAAGGCCACTCCGTATGATAAGACGGAAGTGATCAGGGCTCGTTCTAACTACAAAAGAGTGGTCAATGAAGCAAAACATATTCAGGAGGTTGACTTCTGGGCCAAACTAAGGGAAAACTCTGCCCCTCACCAAGCCAAGCAATTCTGGTTAATGATAAAATCCAGAATGGCAGGTTCATCTTTTTCTAAAATAGACAACCCTTCTATTTTTCCCGAAACCTGGACTAAACATTTTTCTGAGGTCTACAACGCTCCAAATAGTGTGGTTAATCATACACCAGCTTCTGTTACTTCCCCCTTTGCTCCAATGTCTCCAATGATGTTTGATTGCGCTCAAGTTGCAAAGGCTATTGCTCGTTTATGTCCTGGAAAAGCACCAGGAATTGACAAAATTCCCCCAAATGTTTTTCTAGAGGATACTCACTTCTGGACCCCATTTATAAAAGGATATTTTAACGATATTATGGCTGCTAGGAGCATTCCCGAAACATGGAAGATTGCACAAATTTGCCCTATCCATAAAAAGGGGAGCAAGGACTCACCAATGAATTTTAGACCTATTTCTTTACTCTGTGTTTTAGCGAAAATTTTTGGTTCAATTTTAGCAGAAATATTGTCAGGTTATGTAATTTCTCTAGGTCTGATTTCAGAGATGCAATTAGGTTTTAAGGCCAACCAAGGCACACGTGAGCAAGTTTTTAATTTATTTCAACTGATTTTTAAATACACATCGAAAAAAGACTCACTATATGTTGCCTTTATGGATCTGAGGATGGCGTTCGATAACGTTAACAGAGATAAACTGTGGGCCATCCTCATACAAAATGGATTACCGGCAAACCTAGTTGACATTTTAAACCTTCTGCATTCAGACCTAACAGGAGAAATTTTAATGTGTTTTGGCAAGTTCTCTACAAAGCGTTTTAAGATGAACAGGGGTGTTAGGCAGGGGTGCACCCTGGCCCCTCTCCTTTTTAACATGTATATAGATGGTATTTTTAATATTTTAGCTAAATTAAATCCGGACCTCCCTAAAATAAATGATGTTTTAGTTCCCTGCCTTATGTATGCCGATGACTGCGCCCTATTTTCTAGAACACCCGCAGGGTTAACAAAAGCGATAAACGCCTACTCAGAATTCATGAATGAGAGGGATTTACCCCTAAATATTACGAAATCGAAAATTGTGATCTTTAGTAGAAACCCCAGCGCCGCTAAGCTGAGTAGCTACACCTTTTACATCAAATCGCAACAAATTGAGGTAGTAGATGACTTTATCTACCTGGGCTGTTTGTTTAAGTCAAATTGTTCTTGCTTGCCTATGGTTACTCATATGGCAAGCAAGATGAAAACGGCTGCAGGTGCATTGTTACGGCTTTTTTATAAATCCAAGTTAAATGTTTTTCAGCAGGCTAAAGCTACTTTTAAACCAAAGGTACTCGGGATTGCCCGTTATTTAGCGGAAATATGGGGCATAGCTAATTTGAACACCCTCGGCTGCGAAGAACGTAAATTCTTTAAAGCCCTTCTTTCACTTCCTCAATCTGTAAATTCATCTGTGTTAGCGTTGGAATGTGACTATGTCCCAATAAATAATATTTTAGCCTTAAATCCTGTTTTATTCTTTTTTAATCTAGCAAGAAGGACTGATTCGGACTTCACTAAAAAAGTCCTTGTTGATTTAATGGTTCACTCATCAAGAGGCAAAAATCCCTGGCTGCGACATGTTAGTTCAATTTTGAACTCATGGGATCTAGATATTTTTGAGTGTCTTAAGAACCCCCCGTCAAAAACAGTCTCCAGGGCATTTCAAAAGCTATATGAGGCGAAATGCGCTACTAACCTCTGGGTGGACTTAGCAAAAAATGTTGTTCGTAATCAATATGTTTGTTTTGATTCTAATGGTCTCCCATTATATCTATCACTGCCTATACCACTACAGGTAATACCTCTAATGGCAAAATTCAGACTGAATATGCTAGCACCACCAGACAATTTAAAATACAGGTTTAATGGTTCTGATAATAACTCCTTTCCGTGTTCATGTGGTGCGTCTCAGGAGTCAATTGCGCATATATTATTCTTTTGCCATTTGTACAGCCTACATCGATCTAGGTATCTTACACCGTTGTTGAAAGGCTTAAATCTGATTCAATGGAGGCCAGCGCTCTATAAGCTGAAACAAATGGAAGACGTGTTAACAATTTTCTGCTTACAGGAGTTTTTCGCAGGTATGATGAGAACAAGGCTCTTTTTTAAATTACCGCGACTGTAATATTTATATGCATTTGCACTTTGATGGGTTTACCTGCATTGTTTAAATCCTGTACGCTATAGCTTGAGCACTTGCACTTTTTGTACATGGCACTTTGTAATTGTTTGGATTTCCTTCTGCTGGACCTTATTGTATAATATGTATATTAGCTCGTCCCTAATTTCATATATGCTTCAACCATTTTTGCTGCTAACTTGCGCATTTGCACTTTTGTTGGCTTTCATCTGTATATAAATTTTCAATTGTATTTTTTTTTTAGAACTGCGAAAGCTCCTTTGCACAGTACAGAAACTTAAATGCACTATGGTTGTTTGTAATACTGTTTTTTAACCAGAACACTGTTTCTCCTCTTGTATTTATTTATTTTTTCAACTGAATAGAATTGTCTGTATTTATAACCTGTGCACATCTTTTTGGTGAAAACCGAATAAAGACATTTGAACTGAACTGTAGCTGATATGCATAACTTTTTGGTACTATCCAGGTTCCTGTTAGTGATTTCTTTAACACTCAGATAACTCGTTAAAAATGGTGGGGTAAAAAGTGTTTTAGATAAAAAGTGTAGGATTCGTTTTTCAATTAAAATATTACAACTGGTGATATTACATTGAATTTTCAAGCAAGTCGCAGAAATTGATATTGGCACATTCATAAGTTTTTTAATTAAGAAGCACTCAATGTTCAAGGCCAACTTGGCATTGTGCAATCCCCACACTTCAGCCCCATACATAATTGCTGGCTGAATTTTTGATTTATATAATGTTATCAAAGGTAGCAAATTTCTTATGTCATATGACATTGCAAATTTCTTCATTATTAAAATCTTGCACAACATTTTGGCTTTTAGCTTATTAAAATGCTCTTCCCACGTCCCTTTGGCCGAGAACCATAGTCCCAGATAACAAAAAGACTGTACTTCTTCAATTTTTGTTTTATTAATATAAAGTGCTAAAGTGCGATTTTGCTTTTGTTTAGACGATACCAACAGTTTAGTTTTACTTATGTTCAGGGTTAGTTCATTCTTGCAGCAGTAAAGATATAAAGCATCCACTTTTTCCTGCAGCCCTGCCATAGTGAGGTCAAAGATGGCTGTGTCGTCGGCATACGACAGGTCATGCAGCTTGGTATTGTTTAGAGAAACCGGGATACCAAGACTACATGACCCGATCGCACCCGATAAATCAGCAACATATATATTATATAGCAGGGGTGCTAACACACACCCCTGCTTCACCCCACGATTTGTATTAATTTGTTCCGTTAGCTCGTTTCTGTTGTTCACCCTGACACGGATCCAGGTCCCCGTGTAAAATTGTTTCAATAGATGTACCAGTTGTACCGGAAATCCATACCCTATCATTTTGTTCCACAGTCTCCCTCTATTAATAGTATCGAAGGCTGCGGAGAAATCTATAAAACAGCAGTATACCGCAGCCTTCCTATTTCGATATTTATGCAAAATAGTATTCAGGGCAAAACATTGATGGATGGTCCCACATCCCCGCCGAAAACCACCTTGAGTTTTAGGGAGTACCGCCAATTTATAGCACCAGTTCTCCAAAATTAGGAGCAGGTACTTGGCAAAAAGTTTGCCAATTGCATCTGTAAGAGCAATGATCTGGTAACACTCACAACTACTCCTATCACCTTTTTTAAAAATCGGGACCGCAATCGCCCCTTTCCAAGAACATGGTATATTCCCAGAGAATAAAATCTGGTTGAATAGTACCACAAGTATATCAGCCCAAATATGCCTATTATCCAGCAATATTTTTATGGGAATCCCATCAGGGCCTGGAGCTCTCGAATTTTTACAGGTGTCAAATAGTTTTAGAATTTGCTCACAATGGCATAATGGGGTAATTCCCGCGTTAAACTCATATGGCTCCAAAGCTTTGTGCGACTCAAGGGCATGTGTCGCATTCCAGAAGTGAGAGCTAATGTGAGCTACCCATTTACTTGCATTTATTTCTGCTGAAGGCCCAACAGTATTAGATTCAACAGACTGGACAAGCCTCCAGAAATTGACGCTATGCGGCCTCATAGCCGTCGCTAGTTTATTCCATTGCATAGTTTTAAATATCCTTTTCTTATGCCAGTAAAATCTCTTCCGTTCCACTATTATGCTCGACTTGGCATTTTCCCTAGCGCTGGGGTTGGCAATTAGCTCACACTGCCTCAATTTCTTATTAGAGTGTTTTTTATAGCTACTACACTCTTTGTCAAACCAGTCAGGTACCACACACTCTCTTACATTCCCTTTAGACCACAGTTGATTTTTTAACGCAACACAGAAATCAGAGAATGCGACCAACACATTATTCGCATCATAGAAACATTTAAAATACCCGGACATAGATATGAATTCATCTATAAATAGCGACATGTCAATTGTAGAATATTTCCCCCATACGATCTGATTCTTTTTCTCAACCGTTGGAGTGTACTTAAGAGCAGTGGTGCATGCAAACACAGTCTTTACACATACCTCAAGTCCACAGTGATCACCAGTCTGAAGTCTATGAACCTTTCCCCAAATGACCTCAGCCATCAGGTCACTTGGAAGGATGAAGAAGTCAATTAATGATGACATAGAGCCTCGATAGACCAGGTTGTTTTCAGTTATTATAGACCCCAGAAGCTTGGTGCTCCGACATGGCAGAAGTGAGGGTTTTTTAGCCTTAGATCTAATTTATAGGCTACGATTCTTATTGAAGGCTGCAGTATTGTGGCGCATAAAAACCTCATCAAGTTCCAATTTGAGGTTACAATCCCCTGCCATGATTAATAGAGCATTTGCATCCGAAGCAGCTGCCATGATTTCACTGAGGTTACAGAGATATTTTAATTTGTCATTTGCCTGTAAATTAGGATTAATGTAAAGGCAACAAATCCATAGGTCTCTATAACCCTTAATAATGCCATTATGGCAACAACATTTTAAGAGCAACAAATCATCGATGTCATCCATAATGGACACTATGCTCCAGTCTAATCTAGTTGAAATGAGAATTATCAGTACCCCACTATTATGCCCTATAGTTGTAGTTTTGGCTTTTTTTGAGGTTGATTGATATCCTCTTACCTCTACTTCAGCACAGCACCAAGATTCCTGGATCAACAACAAGTCTGTATTAACCAGCCAGTCTGGTAAATCATAACAGCCCCCTTTCTTAAACCACCCAGAGCAGTTCCATGATACCATTCTTAGGTGGCTCTATTCATCGTCAACAAGAGACTCATTCGAAGCAAATACCTCAGTACAATCGTCTTCACATGAGGAGTCACATTCTTCTTCCGACAATGCCTCCTCACTATCATTTACATCATTATTCCAAGTAGAGGTGGTGTTATTCCTTTTAGCTGTTTTTTTAAGTTTGCTCTCAGGAAGAAATTTAGATAGAATTTCTTTAGCAGTTGGCGGCTTTAAGACCGCCGGCTTAAATGACAGTGATACTTCTATACCTCTTTCCACAAACGCTTTCCTATGCTGATAAATAAACTCACAGCACTTGGAGTCAATGAAGCAAATTTTTGTTCTCTCAGCCGCTGCCCTCCCATCGGCCATAAACTCAACTGATAAAAGGTGCCCACCCGTGATGTAATTTAAGGGACCTATATTAGATGTCATGGCCAAGAAAGCTCCTCTATTAAAGTAGATATTTCTCTCAATGCAGTCTTTCTTTGAGAGATGTAGGGGTTTAAAATAAAGTGTCGATTGTTGAAGTGGTGGAGTCTCAACTAGATCCGGGGTATCAATATTAGCCCTTTCAGCTTTCTTTATTTTGTTTTTAGGTATGGGACCCTTTATAACTTTCGTTGGTTTTGTCAGTTTTGGCACAGGAGTTGGTATCACCCTCTTCTTTTTAGGCATAGTTTTAGGGGAATTGCTAGTACTTGCACCCTGATTGATTGAGGGTGGTGGTTTTTTGCCAGACTGTTTGATCTTATTTGTTGGGGTGTCCTGCGACTGTCTAGTCCCTCCGCCACTAGGGATAAAAAATCTATCAATATTCGCTTGGCCAGAAGGTTCACCTGTCTTATGTGCATTTGTTACCTTTTTCTTCAGATTTTTGCTAGGGATATCTTTCTCAATCAGAACTACGTCTTCAAAGTCTTCACTCTCTAGTGCCACCATGATTTTTTTGTCTGTTTGAGTCCTGATAGAGGTCTGTTTCATGTGTCTGTTGGCTACACTTTCAGCCCCAAAGCCCTCCGCCTTTGGAAGCTTAGAGTTCACCTTTTGGGTAATTTTCATGATTTCGTTGATGGAATCTCTGATATATTTGTCATTATCCTCAAGGGTAACCTGACTAGAGTTGACATTAATCATATCAATAGCTAATTCCTGTATCAAATTTTGAGTCATAGAGTGTTGCTCCTTAGAGAACCTGCGCAGGTCTTTAACTTCTGCGTCTAGCGATTGAGTTGCTTTGTTTGACTCACTTAGCTTAGCCCCCATCGACCCCATGAACTCAGCTACCAATTTGCTGACATACGTAACAGAGTCTATTAGCTCACTCAACGCTTTTAGAATCACATTCAGTGATATATTTGGGTTCTGTACCAAGGCTATTTCCCTTACAGAAGGACCTGCTAATGAGTACCTTCTGTCAGGGATGACCGTCTTTTTGGTCAAGTCAGGCCCCAAACATCACTCACTGAATTGCCCAAAACTACGCGATCCATGTGGTTGCTTAGGGCGTTAATATTATTTCTTATATATCCATCATCTACTGTGCATTGCGACTCTAGTGGTTTCTCTGTGGACAGCTGTTGAATAAATAGATCTTGACCCACAGAATCATTCAACAGTGGACGCACCGATATTCCTGAGTTATTAAGCATATATTCGGTAACTGCCAACTCATTACCGTTCAGGCTCTTTGCCAAATTGTCCTCATCTTGCATTTGTTTATCACTCAGAAAGGGATCACAGGTTGCCAGTGCGTTCACAGCCATACCACATGCACTCGTTTTGGCAGTTAGGAAAGCCTCAATTGCCCCCTTCCCCGGTGATGACATACTCAATGCACCAGCCTTAGCCATTCTTTGATGTGTAACCACTCCCTTCTTCATGAAGGAGCTGCTGTATAGTAGTCACCCGAACCACAAACAGTTTAAAGGTGCTCGAAAACTTTTCCTGCCAACCCCAACAAAAATAAGAGCAACAACAAGGGAGGGCAGCAGGCAGCTAACTGGCCGCTAACTGCCGCCAACTGCCGTCCTTATGCGTCCTTGCCGCTCCGCTGACGCTCACAAGCCTACGCTAAAACACCTGGCAAACCCAGGGAAAGCTGGGAGATGTAGTTTCAGCAGAGCCCTGAAATGCAACAAAAGACCTACAGTTAGGGGGCGTTTAAAAAGTGCACAATCAGTTTCTCTGCTCCACTAGCACGACTCCTATTAGAAGTCCACTGCTTCAGCAGTGTCAAAGTCAATAAGTCAATAAAAGTTTTCAAAGGCCACAAGACAGGGTAGAGTACCTCTACCGTGTGGAATCAGCACAACGCTCTGCCGTAGTCCTTTTTTGGATTCCTGACGAGTCCGCTCAGCATGCAGCAGGCAGCTCCAGATGCCGATCCTCACAGCCGTAGCTCCGATACACCGTCCAGGCTTGCCAGTAGTAGACACAGAAAATCAATTAATTGTACATAAATCAATTATAATCAAAGTTGATGAAGATGTAAAAAAGTTCCTTGAGTTTACATTTGTAATTCAATTTGAGGACCAGTGCTTTTTTGTTTTAACAAGTGGAGAGGGTAACATCCTCTCACAGGTAACTTACATTTAACAAACAAGATACCTCTGCACAATTCAACACATGATGGTAATTTGGATCAGTTTAAAACAACAGGTCTACTGTAACTTTATAGCTGTACATACTTGGTTGTGTGATGATCAGTGGCTAGTGCGAGCAGACAATAAGAAGTGTCTGAAGGGAGTCCACAGTTTTTCAATTCTAGTGGGTTTTTGTCCTAACACATGCGTGAGTTCTCTTTCCTGATCAGCACAGAATGCCATGTATTCAATCCATGCTCTTAGTGTAGGAGCCGAGTTTGATAACCATTTCCTAGCTATTAATAGTTTGCCTGCAGCAATCGCCATTGCAGCCCATCTCGCCATTCTGCTGGGCATGTTTGGAAAATCACATAAGAAGATTATGGAGATCGTGGGTTCCATCTTCCAGTCGCATATGGTGGACAGCGCTTCAGTTATTTGCATCCAGAAGGACATTATTACTGGGCAAAATAAAGTTACATGCATAAAATCAGCTCCTTCTAGGTTACATTTTGTACAACATACATGAGAGTCAGGAAATATTTTACAAAGTCGTTCAGGTGTATAGTAAGCTCATCGTAGGAATTTGAAGTGAACTAATCTTAATGACATGTTCAAAGAGACATTTCTCGAGAGATCACATGCTGTGAACCAGACTATGTCCTCCATCTCTTCCCCTATTGCTGCTTCCCAGAATGTTCTCAGAGCGGAATCATCTGTATTCTCAGATTGTCGCAAAATGGAGTATACATTAGTGATATGGTGGCCCTCACCTATAGTTGTCATACTGTATGTGAGTAATTTGTTTTCGAGTGGTTCCTCGGGAAGTTGGGGCCACCGTCTGTGTAAGCAATGTTTTAGTTGCTGCCACTTTAAAAATATGGACATTCCTCTTCCCGCCATGTCTAGAATGTCTTTTTCCTCGCATAATTTACCATCACTAAATAGATCCTCGAGTGTCAACACACCATTCTGAATCCATGGGACAAATTGGCGCTCGTTAAGACTAGGAGAGTGTACAGATACATCCCAAATGGACAAGTATGATGAATACCAAGAACCTCCTGCCAGTCTTTTATTGGCCTCTCTCCATATCCTCATACTACACCTTGCGGGTCCCTGACTGCCTTTAATTGGTGCTCTGGGGTCAGCTAGTAGTCTGTCAGCTTTTACACCTGTAAACCAATTCCGTTCGATTTGTAAGTGTGGGCGATCCGACTGTACTTCTAGCCATCTAAGTGCATTGTAAATCTGAGCTGCTTTATAATAGGTCTGTAAATCAGGGAAACCAAAACCTCCCTTATCATGTGGTTTAGTTAGAGCGGAATAGGCTATCATCGGCGATTTCCCTTGCCACAGAAAAGTAGAAATTAGTGTTTTCAGTTTGGAGAAATACTTTGTGGGCATGTATATGGGGATATTATTGAACAGGTATATGAATTTGGGCAGAATTGACATTTTTATGACCGATATTCTCCCGGCCAGAGAAAGGGGAAGAGGTCCCCATTTCTCCAATTTCATAGCGACTCCTTCTAGTGTAGTATCATAATTATATTTACGCAAATCATTCTCTGTTAGAGCGATTTGTATTCCTAGGTACTTGAAGTGGGTGCGAATGGAACTAAGCGACTGGACCAGAGACTGATGGGGTGCCAGCGAGCCGCATGCAAAATAATGAGTTTTGTTGAGATTCAGTCTGAATCCTGAATATTCCCCATGTTTAGCAATTAAATCTAAAATAGGTTTAAGGTTTTTCACAGGATTTTGGATGAAAAGTAGGAGGTCATCAGCATACGCAGTTAATAGAGTGTTAACATTGCCTATTTTAATCCCTACGTCATCGAATCTGACTCTGAGTAGCCTAAGCATAGGTTCCATGCATAGTGCATAGAGCATTGCTGACAGAGGACAGCCCTGTCTGGTTCCTCGTCCTAGATATAAAGGGTCAGACCAATCACCATTCATGATGAGCCTTGCTGTGGGATCTGTATAGAGAACCCTTAGCCACCGTAGAAATCCCCTACCCATCCCCATACATTTCAATACACGAAACATAAAGTTCCAATTTACTGTATCGAATGCCTTATAGCCATCACAGGATACTAAAGCGAGTGTTCTCGACTCTGCAGACCCAGCGAGTACCGTAAGAACTCGTCGAATCGCGTCTGTGGTAGAACGCTTGCAGACGAATCCGGACTGGTCGGGGTGGACTAATTTGTGCATATGAGGTGATAGACGGATAGCCAGGACTTTAGCTAGAATTTTAGTATCGAAGTTGATTAGTGACAGCGGGCGGTAAGCCTCACAGTTAGTTGGGTCACCTAGTGGTTTAAGTAATAATAAGATTTTGGCTTCATTTAGTCTACCTGTTAGTTTCCCCTTTCCGAACGCATCATTAAACAGCAATGCAAGTTCAGGAACCAGAATAGTCTTGAATTCTTTGTAGAAAGCGCCAGTGAATCCGTCAATCCCTGGTGCTT
The DNA here is from genome assembly GCA_035221805.1 of Trichilia hirta. Classification (NCBI taxonomy): domain Eukaryota; kingdom Viridiplantae; phylum Streptophyta; class Magnoliopsida; order Sapindales; family Meliaceae; genus Trichilia; species Trichilia hirta. The sequence goes on from JAWDEX010133727.1 coordinate 22,002, forward strand.
TATTTGGGTCAAGGGAGCCCATCGCCTGCTGTATTTCATCAAGTGTTATCGGCCCACCCAGTTGTTCTTGCAATGAATGGTCTAGACTGGGTAGATTAAGTGTTTGAACATAAGTTTTAATGTCTTCAGGGGGGGTGTATGTTTTGTGTGGAATATAGTGAAGTTAGGTGATTTTCTAAAGTCTGCATTATGCCGTCGGTACTAGTCAACATTTCTCCTTTGGGGGATGTTATTCTGGTAATTGTATAGGGTTTTCTGTCGCAATTCAGAAGTCGTGCTAACAGGGTACTAGGTTTGTTATTTTGCCAATATACTTTCGCTTTGTAGGGCTTATGTGCTAGTCGTGATAGTGTGCTAGCTGTCTCTAAGTAGTCATGGCTCAAAGTGTTAATATTTGCGAGAATATTTAAATCTCTAGTGGAGTGATATTTTTCGTCCAGGTGTAATAATTCTAGTTCTGTTTTATGTAGGGTTCCCAATAATGACTTATGTACACCCCCTGAAAGAGATAGTATTTTCCCTCGCATATAACATTTGAAGGCTTCCCATCGAGTATCAATGCCTGTGTCCTCTACTTTATTTGCTTGGAAAAATGTGTCTAGTGCAGACGAGATCTCCTTGGCATGCACCGGGTCTTCTAGCAAATAAGAATTAAATCTCCCGGATAATGATCTAACCTTCTGTCCAGGCCATGCAACATCTAACCAGAGAGGACTGTGATCAGAGAAAGTCCTAGATTCAATTACTATATTTCTAACCCATGGTAGCAACCTGGTCGGTATTAAATAGCGGTCTATTCTGGAATATTGCTTGTATGTGGCCGAGAAATATGTGTACCCTGCAGTTAGAGGGTGTAGTTTCCTCCACACATCCTCCAGGTCAAATATATGCATGTGTTGCTGTACTATTCTCGTGGCTTTCGTAAGTGTGTATGTGGTTTGAGATGACCTGTCTAACACTGCATCCATTACAATGTTAAAGTCGCCTGCTATCATCCAACGATGTGCGGGCCAGTTCGACATTAGTAGGAATATCTTATTAAAGAAATCAGGAATATCTAGGTTGGGACCATACAGGTTACATATAAGAACTGGTTTGCCTAGGAGTAGTCCCACCACTACGATGAACCTACCCCCCTCATCTACGAAGACTTCTTGTTCGAAAAAGGCCAATCCCTGTCTCATTAATGTCATCACTCCACAGCTGGCAGAAGTGTAAGTAGAAGAATATCCCAACCCCTGCCAATTTCGAAGGAATTGTTTACCTTCCTCCGCTAGTAAATGAGTTTCTTGCAACATTATCACGTCTGCTTGTCGCCTCCTGCAGTATGCCAAAATTGCAGCTCTCTTTGAGGCATCTCTCAAGCCCTGTACATTCCATGTAACCCACCGCAAGCATACCTCATTTGTCTCGGACATCATCCTTTCCTGTGTAATCACCTGTCTGCAATACAAGATGCCACTGAACATTTATCAATCCCATGTGCCCGTTGTGCATAGGTATAGTCAGATAACTAAACAATTCAGGTGGTAGAACTACCTTAACATAACTAATCAGATTATTTATATTCGCACCACCATCAACTGTGGTGCCTAAATACAAACATACAAACAACAAAAATGTAAAGTTCAGATCGATGTGAGACATGGTTTCCCTGACTGTGCTGTCTCCCCAGACGCGCACTAGTATGTTTTTGACATTACGATCATATTCGTACACAGCAGAGAGCTTGCGCCAGGAGTTCACCTTCAGCAGCCGTCGGTATCGTTCACTTCAGTCCGGGTGTGATTTAAATGATGGGTTCGGAGATGGCCGTGCTCGCTGTCGCCACAGTGCAGTTTATGCGATTGATGACAGGGAGAGCTCTTACTTCAAAATCTGTATCTCTTTATAATTCCTTCACATCTGGCAATATACTGACTTCAATGCAGAGTGGACCACTTCCCCTTATCAGTGCCCAAAAGTTGCTTGAGCACATTTTGGGATTCAAGTGCCCTGCTGCAGAGCAGGCCATACCTGATCCACTCTGCAACAAGGCACTTGCATCCCAATAAGAGCCCAAAAAAACACTGGGCACCGATAAGATGCTTTCTCTTATCAGTGCCCAAAGGTTACTTGAGCATTTTTTGGGGCACAAGTGCCCTGTTTCAGAGTGTGCTACATTCTGCAACAGGTCACTTTTGGCCCAAAAATGGCCCAAAAAACACTGGCCATTTTGATAAGGGGCTTACCCTTATCAGTGCTCAAAAGTTACTTGAGAATTGTATTTGTGCTTTAAGTGTCCTAAAAACACTGGCACTGACAAGGCAAATACCCTTATCAGTGCCAAAAATTCCCGGTTGCAGAGTGGACCACTCACAGTGCGTCCACTCTGCAAAGGGGCACCTGTGGCCCAAAAAGTGCTCATGTAAATTTTGAGCACTGATAAAGGGCCTCCCCTTATCAGTGCTCAGTGGTTTTTTGAGCACTTGCGGACCAAAATGTGCTCAAGTAACGCTTGGGCACTTTTTAAGCCATAAGGGCCCCAGTGCATAGTGGGGCCCAAACGTTACTTTAGTACGTTTTGGGGTACAAGTGCCCCATTGCAGAGTGGGCCCACCATGAGTGGTGCACTCTG
>JAWDEX010134058.1:0-24597 GCA_035221805.1 Trichilia hirta
GAAGTTTTGATAGGCTGGTGCCCAAATCGAGGGCGGTTAGGCAAAAAATTATATTATTTTTTTTATATTTGATATTAAATGAGATTGTCAAAATTTATAAGATATTCAGATTTTGCTTTTTGAGATGATTTTGAAAAATTTATAAATTAGTTATCATATGCAAATATTTGCTTCTGTTATTTTCATATATTTTTAAAAAATTTTACAAGTAAACAAACTTAATTTTGTTATATACAAAATATGCACATAAGAAATGTATTAAAGAAAAAAAATAATCATTTCGTAATTTAAGAGAGACGATAGAATATTTATTTTTAAAATTTTATTAGGGGAATTTAACTTTTAAAAAAAAAAAAAACAAAAAAAAAAAAAAAACAACTAATTTTGGGAAAAATTGGAGGTTTACTTACCGTTTGGATCTCAGAATGAAGGAAAAGGAAAATAAAATTATAAAATGGCTGTGGATGCTATTTTTTTAAAAAAAGATAATAATCTTTCTTTCATTGGTTTTTGCATAGGATTTATTCTTTTATGGCTTTAATTAATTTGCGGTTTCACTACATAGCAGTGTCACATTTCAGATATCTGCAAAGTAGGAGTTGTACTAAATATTAGGATGGTGAAAAAGTTTGTGCAACCATTATACCTCGATATTGCATTGCGTAATTGATCAGCAGTGCTTTTCTTTTTCCAGAATGTTGCCATTGAACTGTTAGTTGAAGAAGGGGTTGTTCCTGGCTTGCGATGTGAAAATATTTTTCTACCAAACGAGCACAATCCATTACCTTGTTTAGCCTCAAATATTGAAAGGTTGAAGTCAGGCCTTCAAGAGTATGTTCTCAAGCATGGAAATAGTTTACATAGGAAGTGTGACTTTTGCTTCCCAAGTTGGTATGTTTTCACTTAAGTCGGATTATCTTATTGTTTATATTGAGAATCAACTGCACCAATTCACAAGTTAGGAAGATGTTCTTGGTTGTTTGACCTATAATGAAAGATTTTCATCAACAGAAAATATCGGTGTCCATTCAAAGCTTATTTGCTTTTCATGATGATTCGTCGAGTCAACTCAAGTACTTGAGATCGACTATTCCTAAAATCTGGGTGCATTTATAGTGTTACACATCTTCCCTTTTCATTTTTTTCCTTATAGTGAACTTACATCATTTTGTAGACAAAATTTTATTATATGCAAATATATTAATTAGAACTAAGGATTAAAACCCCTTCATCTGACAGCTTAAAACTTATATTTGAATTTATTCTTCTTCATCTCTGTACCTGGAAAAGATTTTACTCTGTAGATGTTTGCAATCTGACACGAACAACGTTCTTTTACTACCCCCTGGGGTCTATGAATTAAGGATAAGTTCTTGCAGCAACTATGATTTGAACAATAAGAACCAAACATGTCTACTGTTTTGACCCCTGTTTGTTGCATAAAATGGGCTTAGTAATCTATTTAAGTTAGCTTTGATTCTGTAATTAAATATGATCATTTTGGCACGTAGTTTATGCTGAATCTTATATCTATAACTTTCAATAGCACGTATTAATATCCTTAAAATCTTTGGAAAAGGCTAAATTTCTTTCCACTGTCTCTGTTAGGGAACATCTGAAGGTTGGAAGTGGAATAGTATGCAGCATAGAAAGTCATAGGAGTGCTGGACTACTGATGGAAGTGGTAATAATAATCAGTGAAGTATCAGAGACCAGTCCTTGCTTGCAGTCATCCAGTGCTAAAACTGAGGTTCACGTCAACTTTCTACTTCACTTATTAACCCTTTTCAAGTTAAAGAATCGATCTCATAAATATTTTGAGTCCTGTATGGGGTTATTTTTTTTGGTTACAAGCAACATTGGTGCCATAATTGGAAGTTACTATTACATGCTGATTGCTTTGCTTATTATAATCTGTTCTAACTTGCATTGTTTGGGACCTCACTTGTTATTCATTTAGGGGAAGTTCTGCTCTTGGTTATTTCTTGGTTTATGTGAGTTCATGATGAAACTTGCTTTTGTGATCAGCACTGCAATTAATAATGTACTTGAAGAAATTAAGGAGATGCAAGTCATCGAATAAACTGATTTCTGTGGATGCCAATCATATCCATGACTAATAGTATTGATCTACGTGGTCCGATTAATTACTGTTGTTTGGAATTGAGTACTTACCTATGGTCTAACTTAATCAAAAAATATAGAAAAATTTTTTCTTTTGTTAATGCTTATAGCCTTGTCTGTTTCCTGCAGGCTTATTTTATCCATTACTTATCTGGATGACCTCACCTTATCTTTTTTTCCAGGTTTTGTATTTTAAAGATTTCTCACCTTGTTCTATACCCCAGTCATCTCTTACTGTGTTGAGTACCATTGACTGGAAAAATTATGGGTTGGTTTTGGGGAAGGTTGTGGATCAAGGAGGCTACACACTGCTTGAATGGGAAAACTTACCCCCGCATGTCCATATTGATATGGTCATCCACAGTTACCATGAGCAATATCCACCTTTTTCGTTATGTGCTTCTTTTTATTTGCGTGACTTCAACTTGACCCTCATTTCAATACTTGTTGATACAAACTTTATGAGCTATCTATATTCCTTTACTTGTTGCAAGATCAAATGGTCACCATGTAGGAAAAAGACTCGACTTAATCGGAATCTAATAAAAAAGGCAGTTAAACTTGCTTTGGATGATTTGAAAGGGAAACATGCAGGAATGCTTCTAAGCTTGCATGCCCTCAAGGTATCGCTCTTTCGAATGGAACATACTTTAAAATTTTGAACATTTGGTCCTTAAATAAAAAAAAAATTACAGAAATAACAAATACTTAAAAAATTTTCACACTTGCAGTTTTATAAAAGTAATTTAGTTTCTGGAACATGAATTGTGCCTAATGTTTACTTTCAGTTAGCTATATGTCCAGAAAATTTGTTAAATCTTCTGTTAGATGTAATAGTGGCTTTCACAATCATTCTGATAGTATTGGGGTGTTAGTTTATAACTATTTCTTGTATATGGGACCATACCAATGCGTAACATTGCCCAATTTGAAGCCTGTAAAACATTCCAAGAGATGATGCATCCACAGACACCTATTTCTTCCTCCCAATTAATAAGATTGTGGTAAAAGTTAGAGACACAATTTTGAAGAGAATGCATGTTATTTGTAGATAGTTCGCAATACATATATCTGATCAAAGCAAATGGGGTATCCAATGTCAAATAGGTCATTTCAGATTATGCTACAGACTTGTTGGTATGTATAAATGAAGTTTGTTGGATGATTAATTAAGCATCTTTTTGACTAATCTGCCAAGGTTATGACTGTTTCAGATAAGCAGTTATGCCCCTGACCTTGCAAGAACAATTGCCGGCCTCCTCATGTCATCTAATGACTGTGAATTTCAACGAGAATGCCTGTCTCTTCTTGGGTTGCCGTCTCAAAATATTAGAGGTGAAATTATTGAACATTGTATAGCAGAAAAGATCATTGCAGTCATAGAGATGAATGATAGGAAGCCCCGCAGAAGCAAAGAGGCAGCGTCTTTCCTTTTTGAAGATGAATGCCTTCAGGAATCCGACTTCCAGGATGAGGAATATGGTTCAGGAGAGCATATGTTTGATTCATTGGAGGACTAAATTGATCTTTGGGTAGCTGTAAATCTCTGAGAAACATTTGCCATTCTTAGGTATTTAAAAAATTACTGTCAAATTACAGAAGGGCAAAGCTCTCCTAGCCTCCAACTATAGGTGTAGGTGATATCATCCATAAGACACTATTACACTAATGGCCTGTTTGGCACACGGTACCGGATCGCATTATTATTCTGCCTACACAAGTTTTATTTTGGAGAATGTTTGGCCATATTTTGATTTCACGTAGTGCAAAATTGAAAATTTCAAGCAGGTAATTTTAACCACATTTAACTCGAGCCTCATAAACCGATCAAGCCTAAACTGGTTTAATATTAGTAAAATAATATTTTAATGACAGATATAGTTTAATTCATATTATTTTAATATTTAATATTATTAGTTTTTGTAATAATTCAATAAAATCGTCTTTCAAATTTTCTTAAATTAATTTATGCAATGGTATTATTACTTTCTCCATTTGAGCAATTGTTCATTGAAAATTTAGAGGGAATCTGAAAAAACAAATTTTAGATTTTGGAAGAATGGTTACTCAAATTGTGATGATAATAATATTAATTAACTCTTCATTTTAAGAAAATATTGCAGACTTTTAATTCAGATTATCTTCTTAGTATATTCTGTGCTTTCGACGTTTTAAAACAGGAATGGTACTTTGATTTCGTCTTTTCTGGTTTATGGGATTTGTCGGTAGTTGATAGGATTTATAAAGGTGGTGGATGATTGGGCAGTTGATAATAATTCTTAAATTCTTCCGACTAATCAAATATTTCCACATTATTTTGATTTCTAGTTATTTTGAACTTTTCTTGAGCCTTAGATAATATTTATCCAAACATAAGTCAATAAATTATATTCTAAACTTTTTTTTTAAATAATATGACATTAGAAATTGTAATTTGATCACGGATAATAATATTTGCAAATATTTATTCGTTTTTTGTTAATATAAATAATGAGAATATGAATACGGATAATTAAAATGGATAAAATAGATATCCGTATCTAATTTAATTACTTTTAATAGGTTATATTAATGTCATTTTTATATTTATTTCCTGTATTCATCATTTACCTTTTCATTCATTACTCATCATTTTATAGTGATTTGCATTCAATTAATCATAACTAGAGTATAAAATAAAAGGATTATTTTTTTATTTTAAATATAAATTACTTAAGATTATTTTAGGATAAGAACTATCCCACATCTCATTCAACCTTATTTTGAAAATTTGATTTTGAAGCCTTAAATTATTATTATTATTAATCTTTTTTATGAAGGCCGGGATCACATACGAGAAGGGGTTCTGCGTATAAACATGTAAATAAATATGATTTTTGATCCAAATAGTTAACAATAAACTTCACGAATAAAGTTATGGTAAAAAGTCTAACAATAAATATTTTCAAAATCAAGAATACTTCACAAAATTTATTAAATGTTAATAAAACTACAAACAAATATGATTATAAATACAAATAAAAAATAAAAAATGAATATAAATATGGATACAATAATATTCATATCCATTTAATTATTTGTTATCCCTATGTGACATCATTTCAATTATAGATAGAAGAATAGAATTTTTTTTACTTTTGAAAAAAAAAAAATTATTTACAATAATATCTCATTACCTATTTGATGAATGCAACATTGTTTTTACAATATAATTTTCATATAACATTCAAGACATGTAATTTAATGGCAGGTTTTTATCACGAAAATAGTGACTTATCAGATTTTTAAAATTATTTTATAATAATTTGTTATTTAATAAGTTGATGCCAAATGTCAAATTTTAGGTAGAAAAAATTATAAAGAAAAAGATTAATTTTTGTTTTAAAATTTTTATTTTATTTTACGTGATTACTAGAGAGTACAGAGAATGTTACAAGTCAAGCAAATAAAATAAATTGATGACTGAATAATAATTTAATGCATAAAAAATTTATTTATGAAATGAGACTATTCGTATATTTAGTTGCATAGAAATTAATTATAAAGTAAATATAATTTAAGTTATTTCCCTATTGTAATTATAAAAAGTTACATTGAAAATGAAAAGACAATGTTATTTTTATTTTCTTCAATATAATGGACGAATGTGGCTATTGTTGCTTGACTTTTTAATGACGAAATGAGAGAACCCAGTTGAGTAGGTCCACCGGAATCTCGGAGTCACAATCCAATAGACGTCGATTTTGTGATCGTTTTGACAGAATGGTCCAGAATCATTAGTAAGCTTCCACGTATACAGATTTTTGTAAACCTGACCTAAGCCACATGAGATGAAGAGAAGAAACTAAAACTAGAGTCCCTTTAAAAATAAAATTACAAATAATATATCAAGATATTAATTAATTATTATTTTTATAATATTTATTATTTTACCTTTTATTCCATCACAATTATAGAGTTCTTTAATAACTCAATATCAAACATATCCTATTAATAGTCAATAATTTACGCTCGTATATATTACAATATGTAACCAATTCAAGTCATCGATCGGTATAGCTCGCTATAACAAAAATAATTTTTTAGCAATACATATTGAAGCCGAAACATATGCAAAACTTCAGACATTCAAGTACTATTATCAAACACTATAACAAGAGTATGATGTATATTTTTATGAACTCTCACCACAAAGAAATGAAGGCCAAGTAGCAAAAAAAAGTATATAAAGAAGAAAAATAAATATAGCTATAGGAATACACACCAAATTTTTAAACACTCTCTTGAATAGGTTTTCAAGCAGCAGAGGGAGCTGCAGGAATTTAAGAAATAGCAAGCTCGAGCATGGAAGCCATGATTGATGGCCTAGCAAATGTTTCTTCTTCTGGAACACTAGGGCTTTCATTTGCCTGATAATCGAGTGATTCATCATTGTATATATTCCACCATTTTGCTACAAAAATCTTGATGTCCTCTCTGTCCATGTTAACTTTCTTACCGGTGTACTTCCATGGTTTTGCTCCCATTTTACCGAAAAGAAGACGACAAAGAAGAAAGAAACAGGATAAGTGGAGAGAATTAAAAAAAAAAAAAATTTAAGTACAAAAATGGATTAATTTGAACGGAAAAGAGTACTTACATCGCCACAATAGTGAGCCGCCTTGACTTTCTCAATCTCCACATTCTCTGGGTGACGCCATAACATAGCTGGAGTCAGGTTGTATACCAGTGGAAGGGATTTGTCTTTTGGAAGAACGTATTCAAGAAATCCTATCATATTGCATCAAAAAAAATAACTTTAATAATTAGAAATATTTGAACATTATTCGTTGATAAATTATTTATAGAACTTTGCTTTTCCTTTCTATGAACTTGTAATTTTTTTTTTTCTCCCTTTATCCTAAATTAATTTTCCTAGATTTATGGTGACAGTAACTATGATATCTTGACTTTATTTCTAAAAACTATGAAATCAAATTAAGCTCCTAAACGCAATATCATCATTAACATCTTAGTCATTAATTACTATTAAACCCACTTGCTCAGCAAATATTGTTATTGGGGTTATCTTGAGTTTGTGGAGAAGGTTCTCGTAAGTTAAACGACTCGCCTCAAGCACAAACATTCCAGCGTTGAAGTACAAAGAAGGAGGAGATCCCATCTCAGCCGGCCACGTCACTTTATCCGGGCACCGCTGACAGTACCCAATAAAGTATTGCATCGATTGGCTCCATGAGTTCTCGCAAAGGCAGTCCATCACAGCGTAGTCAAACAGATGGTCTATATTCTCAAACACTTGAATATCGACATCCAAGTAAATCATCTTGCTGTACTCCTCAAACAATAAAATGAAAAAACATGTTATAATTTGTGCGAGTTTGCAACTTGCAAGACAACCGATTGTCTTGAAATACATGCATGGATATCTTAGCATTATTGTAAGGGTATGCGCATCCATGTCCACCAATCATTGTCCACATGCATCAATCGATCTAGCAACAAGTGATTTAGGTTTTGAATATGAATCTTCCAAGTAATTTTACACAGTAGCCCTTGTTCACAGTTTTCATAACTGGATTTAGATAAACCTGTTCCTAGTGGTAGACACTGGAATATATCCATATATATTATGATTATGTAAAGGGTCATTCATGCTAGTTTATCTAGCTAGTTTTAGAATTTATGCACCTATATTATAAGATTTATAAAAGAAAGAAGATATTGACACTGAATTCTACTTACACTCCGTATCCAGAGCTTCGAGTAGTTGATGACAAAGTAGGCATGGGCAAATTGAATCTGATCCTCTGCTGGATAAATAGGTTCGAATTCACGAACTATGCAACCGTAAGACCTTAAGATCTCCCGGTGTTCATCAGGCACATCAGGCAAAATTGCCACCACAAGAGGGTATGCATTCTTGACCTTACGCAAGCCCTTAACCAAACCAACGACCCCTTTCACATAATCGCCTTTACCAGCTAAAAATGTACATAAGCCCTTTTTGAATAGCCTGTATTAAGAATGGAAATCTTGCCAGATCCAGAAAACACATCCACAGGCCCTTCTGGGGTCCATTTGGAAGTTGATTTTTAATGAATATGTTTTGAGGTAATTGGGAAAATGTAGAGAAAGCTTAAAAAGATTGGTGTCGAGGAGTATTTAGAAAGTAAACCAGCGACACTTGGGATGCCAACTTACTAACCTTTGTTCCTGAGCTAACTGTGGCATACTTAGCTTCCTTAAATAGACAGACTAAATGCAAGTTAAATGGGTTCAAAATGAAACTCAAATGCAACTTCTTATCGTCCTTTTCATGTTTTTAAAACATTTTATATATGTTCAAATGAAGTCGTTATAAATTTTTAATGTGGTACATGTACCAATATGAATGAACGTCATTTGTTTCACAATCGATTACTCATCTTGCTTTATCATCAAAATAGATGGTTGTGGTCATAGTCAGATTAGAAATTGGAGAAAGTAGATGCCATTATAGTACTTGTATACTGTAGAGGAAGTTTATCGACATCAAGTGGGAGTCATTAATTAACAAGAAATTAAAGGCATGAATATCTGTGGATTTAAAATGGAATAGCTGACTAGGTTGACTTTTATTTGGAGGTCAAACTAGCTCAGGTGAGGCTGCAAATTGCGTATAAATATGTAGATAAATTTTGATATATATATGGTGATAATGAATTTGTTTAGAACTGTTATATTTTAAGTTTAATATTAAAAATACAGCTAGCAGTTAAAATATATTATAAACATTCACTTTTACTTCACTTCATAGCCAATATTTGTCACTTATTAATATACTTTCATTTTATCATGTGTAAACTGAAAGTTTCTATTCTTATAGAATCAGTTGCTCACATTTAAAAAATATGGTGTGAGTTCATATAAAAATTGAAAATGAAGAGAGAGAAAAAACATTTAAAATGTGTATAAAAAATACTATTGAATAGGTAATTAGGGGACGGCATTTTTTAGGCCTATCTTCACAATCTATATGCATAGTAATTAATAGTATGGACAACAAAGAAACAAAGATTCCCAACTCTTTGAAGTTTAAAGGTGATAATGATACGGGTGAAAATGGTGTATTTATTTTATTTTAATCAGTCTGTAATAGAAATCATGGTCTTTCACAACTAAAAGCTCTGCTTGGAAGGTAAAATTGCAGTGGAAAGAGGCATGGGCGTTATGAATGTGATGAATAGAATAAATTAAATACACGTTAATGTTCTTCTCCCTTTACTAACTGTAGAATTAGGGCCCTCCTTATATGTCACTGTATACTCCTCTGTTTGTCTTTGGTATAGAGTGCATTTGGGCTCCAAGGAATCCACTAATTGCATATATCTCGGGACTTTTTCTTTTAAATACATTTTTACCCTTTTCCTTTAAAACTTTTGCAGAGCTAATTCACATGTTCTATACAGATTCCCTGAAATTAATAACGCTGCAACTAAGTTTCTAACTCAAGTTTGTGAATTTGGTATTAAATTGTAGATTAAATCAAATGATATCTTTTTTTCTTTTCTTTTATTTTGCTAATAGTCAGAATATTTATTATCATCTTATTTATTTACTCATTTAATAAAATTTTATTATATTTTATATTTTTGAATTGGATGATGTCATAGAAATATTTTTCTGAAAATTTAACCATCTTCACAGAAATTTTTTTTTGTATATATACGAGAACCGCCATATTGATAGTCATGGATGGTAGAATGCAAATAAACTGTTAAATATGCATTTTACATATTTAGCTTAGGTCAAAACAAATAATGTATGAAACAATAATGGAAAATGTAGTACTTATCTCTAAGACGGGACATAATGTAATTGAACACTTGAGTTCAAGACAATTTAGGAATAATTAATTTTACCAAAATTTTGGGAAGAAAATTCTTAAGAAAATTAAGACAATTTACTGTAACTTTGTAGATAAATAATCATTTATATTTGGTTTTTAATGAACTTAGGACGGTCCTGATGAGAATGAAAAAAGATAACTAAGATAATGGGATAAGCAACGTAACTTTTGAAGAGTATGCAATGTTTGTTTGTTTTAATTTAATATTTAATGTAATATTTGTTATTTTTGAATTATGGATATTTTGGTTATTTTCTTTTAAAAAGACATTTTTATCATTATAAAAGTAGATTCGGGTGTTATTATTGGTCAAACAAATATATATTAATTTTTAGCAAGTGTTTAATAAAGGTTTGGATAAATTTAGTTAAATTAGAGAAAAAATTGTATTAAGGTCTTAAATGCTCACCCAAACTTTCAAGCCAATTTTTTGTTGATTTAAATAAATTATTGACACATGGTTTATTTTTACTGAAAGAGAAAAAAAAATATCGATATATAAAAAAAAAATTAGGTGAAATCGCACTTCAAATAAGAGAGAAATAGCCCCGAAAATATAAGAGACTTGACTGATATTTTTTACAAAGAATAATATTTTTCATCAAAGTTAAATGATATTTGCTATATATCAATAAATTTTTTAAATATTCTCTATTTAAGGCTAAAATTTTAGTATTTTCAATATTTTTACGCAAAGTATCGATACTTTAAATAAAAGTTTCGTTACTTTAATAAAAAAATAAACTCAATATTGATACTTTAAATAAATGTATTGATACTTTAACAAAAAAACAAACTTAATATCGATACTTTGAGTAAAAATATTAATATCTTAACAAAAAATAACTTGGTATCGATATTTTGAGTAAAATATTGATACTTTAATAAAAAAATCATATTCTGGCTCATTTTTTACTTTAAAAAATAAATAGCTAATCTAAAAAATAACTATTTTGCCTTTTTTTGAAACTTTCTTTCATATTTTACAATCAAGAGCATTTAAGACTTTTCATTTTCTATTATATATACACTAAAACCTAGCAAATTCCTCATTCTTTTTCCTTTTTGCCTCTCCCTCGCATTCTCTCCTCTTTCTCTCTTTATTTAGGGTTTCAATATTTTTTATTACAAATCCTTCTATTTCTATTTATTTATAGCTTAAATTAACATCCATTCATCATTATAAGATTTATATAAGGATTATTTTCATGGTTTTGACAAAGAAATTCAAAAGAGAAAAAAAGTTAGGGTTTGGATCAAATTGAGGTCTCAATAAATAAGTGTAGATATTAACTTTTTTAGTCCTAAATTAAACTGTAGGCTTAAAGAATCTAAGTGACGAAGCTCCATGACTCAAATAATAAAGGAAGTGTATACTCTCTCTAATTGTGAGTGGATTTTACTTATTTAGAAAGCTTTTAAAATATTTTATGAAAATTTATTTATGATTTAAAAAATAATTTATTGATAAATAGTATTTTGAATTAAATAAATATAATCTATTGGATTATATGTTGATTCGTATACGAGGCCACAAGATCAGTTATGATAAATCGTATACGAGGCCACAAGATCAGTTATGATAAAATGATAATTTATTTATAAGTTTTGAATTGTGATAACATGTATATAAATGTTCTTGATATTAAATTTCATTGATTTAAATTTAATTTGATTTATGATATTAAGGTCGAAAAAGCAGTAGCCATGAGGGCAAAAACTGTAATTATATAATTAAGCAATTTAGAGACAGACAGAGATATGGCTGTCCTAAGTGAGTGATGCTTTGGCAGGGCCTGTATAAAGGAAGTGATAATCTTATTTATAAAGAGTGGCTTGTTAGACAAAAATATAGAGGATAGTTATATGTAAATTCACTGACTACTCTAGATTAACGTCAGCAGTGAGCACAGTTTTTATAAAATAACCACATGGTTACTATATACATATTTATATAAAAGTTTTACGTAATAATATCATCAGTTTTTTTTGTATAAGTGAAAATTTATTAATTACTTGAGTTTACTTTTGGCCAAAATAAACACCAAAAAAGCAGGCCTATCTAATAATTTCTGATACAAGCTATGATCTTTACTAAAATAAATTAATTTTATTTAATTTTTAAAAATTTTCATAACGTGTATAGTTATAAATATTTTTATATTTTTATATGTGTTTTGTATTCACTTATAAAGTTTATTTTTATATACTAACTCTTCACATTTTAGTTTTAGATGTTTGTGAGTAGAGTAAAGATATATTTAAAGGTGGTGATCATTTCTTGAAGGTTTAAGAATTTTAGGTATAATTTCTGCCTCAACTCATTATCTCTATAGAGTCTATTGGATGTCGTTTAATAATTTTAATTACTATTTTTAGTATATTTAAAAGATTATTTGATTTTAAACTAACTAAGTAATATTTAATAAAATTAGATATTTTTATTATTTAAATTTTTAGTTAAAATTTATTTTAAATATTTTATAATTTGAAAACAATGA
This sequence comes from Trichilia hirta, assembly GCA_035221805.1. Taxonomy (NCBI): domain Eukaryota; kingdom Viridiplantae; phylum Streptophyta; class Magnoliopsida; order Sapindales; family Meliaceae; genus Trichilia; species Trichilia hirta. The sequence goes on from JAWDEX010134058.1 coordinate 12,514, forward strand.
TATTTGAAATCTTACGAACTCTTGTATCGTGATTCCAATATATAGAGATACGAAGCGATTATCACGAGTGAAACCTAATGCGAGGTATGATATTTAAAATTTTTTTAACTCGTGTATTTTTCAACGTTAATAGGATTAATGTCAAGAGAATGTTGGATACTTCAAAAAAAAGAAAAAGTTAGGATGTAACTAACATAGTTAATTTTAATATATTATATTATCAAATAAAAAAATAAATAAAGAATATTAATTTTTGGGTTGAAAGTGGAACGTTTTTAACGAGGAAGGTAAGCCATGAATCATGATGTTGGTAATGACATATGGCTGTGTTTAGAACAGAAAACAAAAATGTCGGAAGAAAGCATATTACTTAATTATATTTTAGCACATGTTTTTCATTTAAACTAAGTGATGCAGTTGGACAGTCTCCTAAATGTCGTTAAATAATACGGAATTGAATTTGTTTTTCCTTCTTCGTCAGTCTCCGTCTCAGGTCAGCTGTAATGGTTTGCTGGAGAAGTTTTGGTTTCCTTCAGAGTCATTTCGAAGCACTTGTAAAATTGAACCAAACACATTTCCTCGGCATTTACGGGACTGTTTTGAAGAGGAAAAGATATTCCTCTCTTTTCTTTGTCTTAGAAGAACTAGCATACCAAAAGCAATACCTACCACCTTCAAGAAAAGAATTGAAGGTATGGCTTCTATGTATACTTGACAGTAATGTACGTGTCATCGCAAATCGCAATCTTTTTTTTTCTTTTTTCTCTAAAGAAAAGAATCTATGGCCTACTGAAAAATAGGAACAGAAGTTGATGTTAAAAAAGAAAAAAAAGTTGGGCGTTGAAATTACCTTTGAATTTGATGATGGATGAAGCAGCTGCTCGAATCTTCCAACTTTAATGTCATTGTGATAACAAACTAAGATCCAAGTAAGATTTTGTTCGCGGAGAAGAGAAGTGGACAGACAAGTACCAATCAAATCATAGAGATTAATTCCACAATTTGATAAGGGTTAAAGTAGTAGAATCTTAATTAATTTGACCTGAAGAGTTTTTGTATATACATGTTAGTCATGGTGGCTGCTGTAGTCCAGAAGCTGAAGGATACAGATTCGAATTTCCAAAGAGACGTGGATTCACTCATTTGATTGGCTGAGAGCCACGCGGGGAGGACAGAGACAGAGATTGTAGTCTTCTTTAAATGCCGTTGCACCCAAAATCATCCAAGCGCTGGTGGGCCGAAACAATCGATTATGCTCCATCTTCATTCTCGGTTCATATAATCCTTGTCAATGGGAATAAGACTATTAAAATAATTTATCGAGATTGACATAATTGAAATGTTCATACTGGTCTTATATAGAAATAGAGAGGGGCTCGAAATATGAATGAGTTTATTAGCAAACAAAAATTACAAAAAACATATTAGTTTAGTTCTTAGGCGAGGATATTTGGCTTAGGTTGTAAAATTAATTTATTTTTTCAGTACGTTTACCAAAAAAATGAAGTTTTGATAAGCTGGTGCCCAAATCGAGGGCGGTTAGGCAAAAAATTATATTATTTTCTTTTATATTTGATATTAAATGAGATTGTCAAAATTTATAAGATATTCAGATTTTGCTTTTTGAGATGAAAAGTTTTTCATATTTAATTTTTTTTTGAAAAATTTATAAATTAGTTATCATATGCAAATATTTGCTTCTGTTGTTTTCATATATTTTTAAAAAATTTTACAAGTAAACAAACTTAATTTTGTTATATACAAAATATGCATATAAGATATGTATTAAAGAAAAAAAATAATCATTTCGTAATTTAATAGAGACGATAGAATATTTATTTTTAAAATTTTATCAGGGGAATTTAACTTTTAAAAAAAAAAGTGTATATCAAATTTTATTTAAGAAGATTATTAATATAAAATTAAAAATTATAATTTTTCAATTTTTAAAATAACTTATTAGAAGCTAAAGTAATTAATTTTATATTTACTTATTAACTTACTTATTAAAAGTAAGCTAAAGTAACTTTTAAAAATTAATTTTTAAAATTACTTGTTAAAAATTTCATACGTTTGTTTTAACTTAAAATTGGGTCTTAGTAGCTACGCGTTGAGAGAACACCCGCCCCCCACCCAATCACAGATGAAAGTGTGACTGAGATTTAGGTGCGTAGTCTGATCTGCTCTTCTTCATAGAAACCTCTATTATTAATTGGGTTATGGGTTGACATTGACTGGTATTTGGTAGCATACGATGCATACAAAATTTAAGGTGCGTGTAGGAAACAAAGAACAGAGGCTCAGCTGCCCAATAATACCAAATGAGCGTGATACATTTCTCTTCGTAATATAGTCCTCCCAGTAGACGAAATTCTAGTAGTTTTGTCGTCAGGACCAAGTCAAATTATTCTATGCAACTTGCTGACAGAAAATAATTTCTCCGAGGTTGAGCAGGGACTCATTTGCAGCGTAGAAACCATTCCAGCCTATTTCGAATGTAGGCTGTAACCCAAATAAACAAGTCTGTATGATCCCTTCGACATAAAGCTATTAACTGTGCTCCGCATATCAAAGGTAGAACAGTTAGTTTAGGCCACATAACAACCCAGCGCAACACATTCACCGAATGGCATCACAAGCACAGAGACCATCCAGAGCATTTCCCCGGGTCGCACAAAATTAATTACCCAATAGACCACTTCTGTCCAGAACCTGAACCTGCATCCTATATTAAGAATGGCACAAATGGGGATCCGAGCCGCATATCGGTAGAACCAGCTCAAATTTGGATAGAGATTGTTGAACCCGAATTCAGTTCATTATTTTGGTTTAAATAAATGAGATAATCAATAAAAAATATCGAATTTGTTATTGAGATACTAAATATCCGGCCCTACTAAAACTATGTTTCAATCCTAAATATATTGAGATACTTGATCGAAATCCCCAATTGAAAACCATTTCAATATCTAAGAGTCACCTTGAACTTATCACCATTAGAGAACTCAGAGAACACGATATCAATCACCACAGAAAAAGATACAAACTCTCAACATATTTTGTTACCTCACAATCACATTGCCATTTCAAAATGTCAAACTCAATCTTCTTCCCTATTTGATCCATACTGCTTGAAATTGGGTCCAATTATCACAATTTTTGAGTTCTACATAAAAAATCCCTCGTTATCTTTGCAAATTTCCAAGCAATCTCTAACTGCAAATCCAAGAAAACCTTCTTGGTGTTTCATTCAAATGTTTGAAAAATCTGAAAAAAATCAGATTCTTTTCATAGAACAAACAGAAAAAAATTTCTATTGATAGAAAGGAGGCTCACATTCAGGCTTTGTTCAAGAAAAGAGTGGAATACACCATCAAATAGCTGCGTCACAGAGATATATCTCCAGGTCACCCTACAATAGTATGGAATCTCTCAAAACCCAAAGCAAAACCCAAAAACATCACAGCCTCATTTTTTTAATTATCATTCAGCTTGCGAAGAAGATATTACCCATCTAGGTAAATCAATATCTATAGATATATATGCATACACATAATTATGTACTAAAAAGAATCTTCAATACAGAGAGAAGAGAAGAATAAATGAGCTAACCTTGGCAGTGTCGGTAAATGACTGACTGACTAGTAGTGGTGATTGTACAGCATCAGTGGCAAGTGGCAACTTCAACATCAATTGCCGTGGTAACGAACAAGAAGAAAACTAGTGCAGAATATTTGTTTCGGATTCAGGCCTTTAACTTTTCCTACTCAATTTTATTGATGCGGATTCAGGCAGAATATATGCAGGTTGCATAAAACCCAAATTCAGCCCAGATCTGCATGTGAGTATCCATTTGAACCAACCATATCCGCATTATTAATAGGTGCAGGCCGAATATGTGGACTGGATCTGGGTATTTCTGCCATTCCTACCTTATATAAAGGAGAATCTAAACATGCAGAGACCATTGAGCCCTTATAGAACATCATGGCAACTGTCTTGAGAAACTCAAACAAACAAAACACAATTCCTCAAAAACTAATTACAAATTAGATTATACAACTTGCAACATTGCTAGTTCATATAGTTAAAACATGTCCCATCTTCAGATGCAGACCAGTAAAATCAACTACAACAGACCAATTAAAGCAATTCAATAATTTCAAGTGCAAAATACAAATTCTCAAAATTTTTTCCTCCCTACATCCTATCTTCAACTTTTACAGTTAGTTACAAGTATTCACAACATAAGCCATTGATACAAACAGTTCAATGCCTTATTTACTATGATTGTTGGGGAACAATTTGCTTTGGCAGTCAAAACATTTTATGTGAAATGGAAACATAGAACATGCATGACATTGGGTAACAGAATTTCTTGTCCCCCCTGACAAGGCTTATGGCCACCTACTAGACAGAGAAGTTCATTTTTGGATCCCTAAGCACAGCATTCACAGAATAAATGTGATAAAACAATTTCAATAAAGAGCGATGCACCAAATTAGTTTCAATTACAGATAGAGGCATTATATTATCTAAACCCAGCCAAAAGCTTAGAAGTACATGTATTCAACCATCCATTGTTCTATTACAATGTAATTGGAAAAAATCCCAAACTGGAAAACAACATAACACAAACCGTCTCCAACAAAAAGGAAAAGAAAAAGAAAAAGAAAATAGATAATATTCACCCCTGCATCCAGAATTGCCAGTCCTCAAAAGTTGTTAATAGCCTCAAGCCTGGAATTTGAGAAAATAGGAAAACTCAGTACAGACAGGCCATAAATAAAGGGCTCAATATTTCGGCTATTCAACGGTGTTAGACTCTATATATCACTTATAATATGCGGAAATTAATAAGATACAGCATCATGGTTCCTATTTATTTTGCATAAAATCCTAAAAAAGGACACTCTGACCTTGTTAGCAATGTTGTTGGAGAGCCAATCCAGACCTTCATAAAGACCCTCACCAGAGGTTGCACAGGTGCTCTGAATGTACCTGAAATCACGAAGGAGAGTACAAGGTCATCATAAACATGAAACAAGACAATAAAGACAAACAAAATGGTCAAAATTTTACCAGTGGCGCTGCCTGAGGGAGTGGAGGCCAAGCTTATCAGTAATCTCAGCAGCATTCATTGCATTTGGCAGATCTTGTTTGTTAGCAAATACTAGCAACACAGAATCTCGCAGCTCATCCTGAAACCAGTGAACTTAAGTTCAGCTGACAATGACAAGATTAGAATCAAAACTAAAAAGAGCTCAACAGCTAGCTTAGCTGTTAAACTCTCTTCCCGTTATTCAGGAGGTCCTGAAACATTGAATCCTGCCTACGCCAGAGTAGGTAGTCAGTTATAAGGGACGGGAGAAGGCTATTGCCCATTGTGTGGCCTCACCAATGACTAAGACTGAAATATTCAAACTTCCAAGAAAACATATTTTTTATAATAGCACATAGTTTCCACCCATACAAACGAGGAAGCGTCTTAATTTGAAAAGTTTATACGTAGCGTAAATACCAAAACATATTAGCTACATTGAAGGTTCCACTGAGTGCTTCTTCCTTAGCAAAAAAATTTCAAATGCATCAATAGCAAACGAACTATAGCAATGTGGGCATTATTTAATTATTGCTGGGGTTCTATCTGTGCCTTTTTCCATGTAGTTGATGAATACGAAACAAAATATTCAACCAGCTGATCATTGTAAATATCTTTCAAACTATATGAAGCAATTTTTGCATTCTTTTTAAACATTGTTGTGGTAACAGCATGAAAAAGAAAGAAGGTCCAGAAACAAATAGAAGCATGCTACCTAAATCGCAGCTAACATACCTCATTCAACATCCTGTGCAATTCATCCCTTGCCTCTACAATACGATCTCTATCATTGCTATCCACCACAAATATGAGACCTTGAGTGTTCTGGAAATAATGCCTCCACAAGGGACGGATCTGTATGAGAAGGCAAAACATCATAGTTATATGCCTTATTGAATAAAAGGTTTCACAAATAAACTACTAATAAGGGATTTTAAAGAAAAAGATAGCCAAGTTCACAAACTGCAATCTCCTAGTAAAGGAACAGTATCATTATTTAAGTGCTAAACAGCAAACAGCAAGACATTTTGAAAGTCCATACCTTGTCCTGGCCACCAACATCCCACACAGTGAAACTTATGTTTTTATATTCCACAGTCTCCACATTAAAACCTGTAGATAAATAAATTTTTACATGATGACAATCTTGAATAGCTAATAGAAATGGTAAATATATATGTTCACAATACATCCATTCAAACATTGGAAATCATCTGGCAGTATTCTTCACTATTCTGTATTTTAGTTAAGAAATTTTAAAATAGTCTAGGAACATAAACTTTTGAATCCAATGCCAATTCACGCTATAAACTTTACCACCCTATACTATAAGGCAATATTGTTAAGGCTTTTCAAAAGATGATTACGCTAACAGGTTTATCTGGGACAGGTTAAACAATAAATTAAAAAAAAATAGAAAAAAAGACAAATGGAAGTAAAGGCAATCACTGAAAATCAAATATCAAGTTGAAGCACGAGCAGATTGATAATAACACTAGTTAAGCCAGGTGCTAGTTGCTTGGTTAGACATTTTCATATATTCTTTTGGCCCAATTCTGAGTGAGGTCAACAAGAACTATTTACTTAACTTATAAAATGAAGAATTCAAACATTTATGACCTAAGTCTGTTTGGTATCTACAAATTCAACCCTTAAAATTCAAATTGCACAACATTGGAACACCTCTTCAAAGAAAAAAACCCTGACATTTTGAGTTCTAATCAATCAAAAATTTGAAATTTCGTGCATGATACCAAACACAGATAAAAAGAGACAAGAAAATGCATTTTAAAGTAATATGAAGGCCATGACATAAGCAAAGAAATGCAAGTAATATGAAGCATATGCTGGCTCATACTTTTGCTAGGATTTTAATGTAGGGATTCCTATACCTACTCAAGCAAGAGTACCATCATTTTAAAGGAAGCGAAGAAACAACATAATCAAGCACTTGAATAACTGAACTAAGCTAAAAAGACTCACCAATGGTAGGAATTGTGGTGACAATCTCTCCGAGCTTGAGCTTGTACAAGATGGTGGTCTTACCGGCAGCATCAAGACCAACCATCAGAATTCGCATCTCCTTCTTTGCAAAAAGCCGGCTGAACAGCTTTGTGAAAGTCAGCCCCATTTTTCCTGGCTGAGAATCTCTTCTTCACCATCACATTGACATTAAAATCACGCACTAAACTTAACATTTATTGAAGAAATTCGAAACTATAAAAAAAAATCCAACCCCGCGCCTGCTAATTAAAAAAAAAAAAAAAAACTCGTCATCTTATTCCAAACAATAGTAAGGTAACGGAAATAAAAATTTCGTACAGTCAGACGGATCCGGTAGTAAACGGAATGACATCTACTAAAAGACCACCATATCAAATTATTCACAAAATTTTAATCGCTCGACTGCAGTAAGCTGATAAATAGATCTAATGGATTTGATCGTGTGATATATAGATCAAAGCAGAAACCGAACAGTTCAATTATTAATCATAAATCTAATCTAGAACGCCGAAATCAAATCATAAATCTTAACAAAACTAAAAGTCGATAAAATTTCAATCATCGTCACCTTGAATTACAAAATACAAAAACATGCAAACAAAAACACTTTTTTTAAGGACCAGAAATGTTTAATGAGATTAAGAACTTAAAATTCCAAGATTTGAATTTACCTTCAACGAACAACAGGGAGAGAGAGGGAGAGAAGCTTAACAACAAAGCGAAATCTGGGATGAGAAATGTGCAGCAGGAAGATTTATATCGGAGGGAGCAGGGGCACCAGATTCGTATGGAATAACGGAAATGCCCCCAAGTTGAGTGTCAATATAAGATTGTAATCCACGCTATCATATCCAATCAGTCGTTGTCACCTCACTGCAGTAATAATCGGGGAGATCCAGGCGGGAAAGCTGAGGGTGGATTTAACTCTGGGAAGCCAGTTGTTTAGTGCCACGTAATGGCAAAATCAACTACTGTGACCAAATGTGTCGTAAATGGTTCAAATTCAAAGTCAATTTTTCCGCCTCAGGACATGCATTTGAACCATTTTTCTTTTCTTTCTAATGGTAAGCAGAAAGAAGTGTGTGCCTAAATTATAAAAATTATAGAATTTTGTTTTACATTGTTTTTTACCAATTAGCGGTTACTCCATATGGGTACGATCAGTTTTGATCAAATTGTCAAATTACTTAAAAAAGATTTTACAGCAATAATATTTGAATTTTATTAATGACGCTTTTCAATATCTTTAGTTGTTAGATTACATTATCTTTAATTTTTATTGCCATCAACAATTATCATCGGCAAAAATTTGCATTTAAAATTAAATTAAAAAATTTAAATGAAAGAATCCATCCAACTTTTTTTAAGCTTATGACAAGATGATCATGTAAAATTAAAGTTTGAAAGTTCTATAACGATAAAAAATTTTATAATAACTTAAAAAATATTAATATTAAGACCATTTTAGAGATACTGATAAAACAATACAAAAATAATACTCGACTGAGATGACCTGTTAATAAAAAGTTTAGATTATATTTTGTACTTATACTGTAATTTTGAGTTTAAATTACTATAATTTTATTTCGGATTACAAGTTAAAATATAATCCAAAATTTTATACTGTACTTAGTATTATTATAGTGTAATTTTTATATATTTATCTTAGCTAACATAAAACGAATACTGTATAATCTACAAACGCGTACTCTCAAAAATAAATACTTGATCTCGTATATAACTATACATCGCAAGGATAACTGACTGAAAATCTTTTCGTCGTAAAAAGAAAAAAAAAAAATACAAAGATGACACGTCCAGGTGCCCAAATTGTTATGATCTCAAGTGTGGAATGCCAGCAGCTAGTATTCACTTAGTGCCCAAATTGTCATGGTCGTGTTTAATGTCAACGCGTGAATCGCACAATCGCATCGAAGAATTTCTTTCTAGTTTACGTTGGTTGGCTTGGCGCCCCTTAAATTCGCAAAATCTGCTAGCTTAGTCCTCTCTACCACGCTGGTTTTTACAATACCCGAAGCAATTTTTCATTTTTCCGAATAAAAGACTGAAGATCATGTCATATGATGCCGTCAATTCTTAAGCTAAATTTCTAAGTATCAATCATCATCCATGCTATGTGTTCTCAAATGAGAACACAGAAGAAAGTAAAACAACAAAGGCGAATAAACAGAAGGTTGCATATCTAGGTGAATATCAAACTGAATAAAATTATGTACAAATCATGATAAAGTTAGGCTATGCTGAGACATTTGGCAAATAACTATATACACCGTTTACGGCTTGGCTACCGTTTTTTATCCACTAACTAGATTTTACTTCCCTCAAAAGGTGCCTTCAATCTTTTAAACTAATAGACAATCCGAACAGGGCAAAACAAATTCAAATAAAACTAGACCGCTAGAATGCATACGAATCATATGGAGAATAGAACCAGTTCTGAATATTAAGTGAAAATCCAAACAGACGCAGAACTTATATACAACAGAACCAACCATACTGTGTAAAAAGGAATAAATAAACTCCCAATATCATTTCTGGGATTATCGCCAGTATTGAGCCCATCGATGAATGGTCTCAACCATTTGAGGGAACAAAGCACTGACACTCTCATTTATAAGATCTTGGAAGAAGTGTACGCAGGCCTCATCATCCAAGTCCAACCGAAACTTCTCTTGGAGCTATTGAGCACCCACACAATCCCGGTCATATAAGGAAATAAATGTAAATAAACACAGATTACAAATGTAAAAGTAGGTACCTTAAGAATGCTTTTCTCAGGATCAGAAGCTATGTCAGGAATGTTCGAACCCGCCATTAAATGAAACAGATTTAAAATTAGGTTACTAGATTTTCGGAGGATGTTGTATGCTTCACAACAATAAGACTTAAACCTTGTATAGTATTGGCTGCAAGGAACAAGCAAGCAATCATTTACGAAATTTTAATAAAATATAACCCAGAAAAAGAGGACTTAAAAGAGAAGTACAAAGAATGATTTTTTTCTAAGTCACAGAAAGAGAGGAATAAACCTTTCTGCTCCACCCATAGCCTCAACCATTTCTTTGCAGAGTTTCATTGGTGGGGGAAACGGCTTGGGATCTCGGCCAAGAATATAGCCAAAATCCACGTGGAAAAGGCCCCCATCATCCCTGAGAAGGAGGTTGTCTAGATGCCTGTCTTTCAGAAATGTGATTTAGCTTGACAGATTCATAAATGCTATAGGAACTATGGAACTCAAAAACAATACCATAAAGCAGATAATCATCCATGATCTGGAAAAATGACTGTGCAGGTTATAAGATCATAGATGCAATATTCAACATCCAAGGTATAGCGACATTATTCATAATATAAAATGCACATCTTTGCTCAGAAGAAATAGGAAACATTGCACAAGCTACTAAAGCAAAAAAAATTAGTTCATATATTTGGTGCCATCAGCAGCCTGGAAGTATGATGTGAGATGCTCGTGTACAGAAAAAAATACTTAACAACACAGCCTAGATGTCTGACCATTTCAAGAACTATTGCCTTCCTCCCATCCTCATTACCTCTACTTCTACTAAACCTTATAATGAAATGAAAATTCAATTGCTGATAGAAAATGTTCAGTAGAAATTTAGATAGATAATTCTGATACATAAGACCAAAGGTTACCTGTCCCCTATTCCCAGTATATATGTGATAACAGAGTAACCAGCACAGCTTTTTATGAATGTTTCAAGGCAGGTAGCTGTAATCCCAAATGGTCCATGCTCATCAGGATGAAACTTCTGCAAATAGCTTATAATGCTACGATGCTCTGAGAGAATCTGTGCAAGGAAATAAACATCTTATTAATCTTTTCATTGTTGCATATCTGAAAAACTAGATAAAGGATCAGCCCATTGACGTGGCCACAACTGTGATAATTAATCAGAACAGGAATAGTGCAGACTGAAATTTATGAAAGCAAAACTATTAAGTATTATTCTGACTTTAAGGAAGTAGGATAAAAGAGACAAAAAATATTGAATAAAAGTCAGCATTAAAGAACATGCAATATGTATTTTCTATTGACTGTCCTTGTGATGGAACTTAAAACATTTACGACTCCTTGAAAATTATCTCTTCACAGAAAACACAACCTTTACATAGAGCACAACTAAAAAAGAAATCAGTGAAATTCAAACTATTCTCAACAAATCAACAGCATAAAAAATATAATGTAAAGAGTGTGGATTTCGATCAACTTTTTCTACAGTGGCCTCACTATTATTGTATATTGATTTATCAATGCATCTTTCTCAAACAAAACAACTGGATATAGCATCTTCCAATCAAAGCAGCATCTTTCGAAGGATATATAATACCTGTGCTAATGAACGAGATGGTATGAATTCCAACATTCCTTCGTCTTGTCCAGTTGCAAGCACCTTATATGGAGTTAAGTGCAGGTCAAGATTTTCCAGCTTAAGTAAACGATCCATGAGTGACACCATTTGCACAACCTGAAGTAACCATTCATCAAGATATGACTGATGTCAAAAGGTTGCCACCTTATGTCCCACACAAATTAAAACTTTGGATGGATGGAAGAAGAATGAAAGCAGAAAGAGAAGAGGAAAAGACGGTTTAAGTGTTTGTTCCCAGAGCAAAAGTTTAGTAATATACCAGTTGATCTTGCCGAATATCATCACCCTTCTTAAAAATGACCTTGCAAGTTCCGCTACTAGCCGTTCTGAAAGTCAGACGCAAAGGATGCAATGCACTTTTGAATATAGATGACTCAGACGGCACAATCCCAGTTATGAGAATGCCTGGAGCCAGTGGTGACCTTATTGGCTGAACGGACACCATGAAATATAGACAAGAAACTTTAGCACTAGAAATTAACTGACAGGATAAGCAAAATATTAAAAATTAAATGATTATGAAATTCCAGATTAATAAGAGACTTTGAATCAAAGAACTACCTC
>JAWDEX010134380.1:0-24582 GCA_035221805.1 Trichilia hirta
TTACGAAGAAATGGGCGCCATGGTAAATTATTGAACTTAAATTTGTCTTAGGAGTAAAGTTCTCAAGTGAAAATAGCCTTTGAATCCTAAAATAACAATGGTACTTACAATCTGTATTTGAAAATACATTTTGTAATGTTATGATAACAAAGAGAATGATTTCTTTCTTCGAAGCTCTGATCTTTTGATGGTAGAGGCTTCTGTTTTCTGAATATTGAGCTCAGTTAATAGATTAGGTTTTCCCATTTTATATTTGAGATGGGATTAGCCAGTGTTGCTTGCTTGCTTCTGTAATGAAAGGTTCAGGTAATTGGATTTAATTTTAAAAATAATTTATAAATCAAGACTTCAATTGTTCATTTTTTTTCAATTTTTGGGAGAAAATTAAACCATGAGTTGAGAATGGGTGCTTTGGGTTTTGACTCTAAAATTAAAAAGGAAGGATTCTTTATGCTGATAATATTTGTACGGATATTATCATTTTTTAATATATTATTTATATTGTATTTGTGACAGATAATAATATTAAAATTTGTATTCCTATTCGTGTTTACAAAAAATTAGATATTAGAATGTGAAGGGATGTATCATCCAATATTCTTCTTATTTTGACATATTTTAATTTTTTTAGTCAATTATTTTAGATAATTTAATTACTCTTACTAATATTATAAATATTTTAACTGTCTAATATTTAGAAGGAAAATAAGAATAACTAACGTCAAGAACAGTCCAAACCACGTGGTCAGAGCAGTCAACTAAAGACCCACCCTGACTTATAGGTTACGACAATACTATAAGATCTCCCATAGTCAACGAACTGAAAATTCTATCCACCTCACCATCTTAACCACATCATCACTTAGAGCACTTGATCGAAGATTTTTGAGTTAATAATCTAACTATCCGAGGCTAAAGTCTTATTGATATGTCTAACCTTGACCCCTATTTAAACCCTTTGAGACAGACCTTCTAATAGTGCTCAAGTACCAAATCTAGAAAGTGCATCAAGATTTTAAGCACAAAGTTGGGAGCACCACCTCCGAATTTACTGCCAACAGTTGAAAACTAGCAATAATTAAAAATAAAAGTACAGTGAAAGATGCCACTTGTCAAGAATTGTAATTACATCCCTTGTCAAGATTTGCATGGCACTGTTATTTATCAAGCAACATTTTGCATGCAAGTCATCTAAACGAAGAAAATATAGTGCAATAATTACATGACAATCAATTAACCTAAGATTACATGCAAGCCTCCTACAAAAACACACTTATCAATCCCATTTTTTGAACATTAACATGAAAAAACTTAGAAGACATGATAGCTATACTTGTAAAAAAAAGTCATATCCAAAAGAAAAAGAAATAACTCTTAGTCAATATTTTTAGCCACTATTTATCACTTTTCTTGCAAGCGCTAACCCAGTAAAATACCCTCTCTCATTTTTCTTTTTTTCACATTAGAGTTACTTCCCGCGGCAACTGACATCATTCTAAGCCTCCCTCGTGCTTGTAGGCTTTTGACAAATAGTAAATCCTAAATTTCTGCTGTGCGATGATATTCGAAGCCAACCTGACGGTATCCTGACCTGCCCAGTACTTCCACAGGATTGATAGCTACGTTGTCTGGGAAAGTATTAATTCTTGAATTTCAGGAGGACTTGAATCAGTAGAAGATAAAAATCGTCCCATGGTGGATGTATACAATGTGGCCAATGCACTTTTGCTGGTATATGAGAAGCCTGAAGCAAAAGGAATGTATATATGTAGTTCATTTGAAATCAGAGCAAAGGAACTGGCAGACAAGTTGAAGAGCCTTTATCTACAATTACCCGAGAAGGTAATTCTAATTTCTAATTGTTGAATATCAGCCTGGAATTTCCAGATTCTAAAGTTATATACATACGCACACATACATACATACATACATACATACATAACTCTGTGTGTGTGTGTGTGAAATGAAATCATCAGGCATTAGATGTCAAATATAAATAAAAAAAATAGAAAAGGTCATATCCATTAAAAGTTGGTGCTTAATCCACTTAATCAATTAAACTCTCAAGGTGCAATAGAAGCAGAATAGTTCAAAACTAAGCCTATACTTGCTTCTTTAGATTTTTGTATTAGGATTACCCTTCTTTAGTCTTCTTATATTCGCTATCTAACCTTAAATTTAGAAGCACTTATTCTTCTTAGTTTCCTAATTGAATGGATATCACTACAGTTTCACCAATGTCGAAGAAAATATAAAGATGAGTTCAAAGAAGTTGCGGAGGGATGGAAATATAGGCCATTAGAAGAGATCATTAATGATTTTGTCAAGAATTATGAGGATCAAGGCATCTGCGTAAAGAATACGTAACTGGATTTTGGCTGTAAATGAAGTGCTCTCTCCACTCTATTCATGTTTCAGGACTGTAAAAGTTAGTTCCAAGCCAACGTGATTAGTTTTTCCCATCTTATCGAAGATCTTGGAATTAGAAATGTGAATGTTGTTTCCTTGCATAAGTAAATGGAAGATTTTAATACATTTCTATTATAATAGTCAAATTTAATTTTCTAAGCATCTATCATCATATCAGTCCATGTTAATACAATATTTGGACTGAATGTTATGTTTATATAAATAGTATAGGGTGGTTCCCTTAACTTAGAGCTTTGGATTTAAAATGTTGACTCAAATTCACTAAACAAACAATATATCATAAAAACATAACTCAAGAAAATTCAAATACAGCCAAGCCAAAAAAGTAAATAAATAAATAAAGCAGAGGCAAAATCTTGACATCAACTTTTTCTTGTTAAAAATCAGTATTTGGTTACCTGTATGTCCTGTTGGCACCAAAGATAGTCTTACCTCTTAAAAAATTTGGATTGTAAAAACCGAAGAGTGAATAAAAGATGAGAGGAATGGCAGACAAGGAAAGAGTTTGCGTTATAGCTGGAGGATATGTAGTTCCATGGCTAGTGAAGTTTTTGCCTTTGAAAGGTTACTTTGTTCGTGGAACTATGATATATCTATGTTTCTGCTTTCTTCTTCAAAAATACTTGCTTCTTAATTGAACTACTGCGAATCACTTAGATTTTACTCTTTACCTTTATCAGGTGATGAAAAAAATGACCTTCTGAAGAAATTGGAAAATATGCATCAGAGAATTTGCAGCTCTTAAAAACAGGTTTGTTGGATTTCGAAGGTCTTTACGCCGTCATAGCTGGATGCTCTGAGGTTTTCCATGTTGCCTGCCCTATTCTGAGTAGCAGTGTTCCTAATCTTGAGGCATACCCTTTCCAGTAGCATTTGTTGAAGGAATTGTTCATAGTATACAAGCAAAAGCTAATGATACTCTTGCTTTAATCTAACAAAAGTTTGTGCAGGTACAACTGATTGAACCTACCGTAGTCAGTATACAAAATGTTTTGAATTCTTGCTTGAAGGCAAGAGTGAAGAGGGCTGTGGTTGTTTCATATATTGATGCTGTTATAATGAGCCCAAAATGGAGAATCAGGCCATGGACGAGGAATATTGGTCTGATAAGGAGATCTGGAAGGCAAAGAAAGTATGCAATTAACAAATTTACATATGCTTTTATAATAGTTTTAGGCATTATTACTATGGTTTTCATTTCATGGAGTAATTGATTTCTTTGTATATTCCAGATATGTTATCGCTGGGGAAAAACAACAGCAAAAAATGCAGCTCTAGAATATGCGAATCGAGGGGAACTTGATGTTGTGACAGTTTATCAATTAGTTGTTATTGGACCACTGCTACCACCAACAATAAATGCCAGTAGCAAGCTGCTCATAGAGATTATGAAAAGTTTCAATTTCATTGTGCATTATTGACGTGATTAGTATGCATTTTGTTTTTCTTAGTTGAAATTGAAGTGGATTTCGGAAGGACTTGAATCTGTGGAAGATAACATTCAACCCCCGATAGATTTTAATGATGTTGCTTGTAACACCCGGTTTTCTAAATGACTCAAACCTC
Source organism: Trichilia hirta (assembly GCA_035221805.1). Lineage (NCBI taxonomy): Eukaryota > Viridiplantae > Streptophyta > Magnoliopsida > Sapindales > Meliaceae > Trichilia > Trichilia hirta. The sequence continues at coordinate 3,997 of JAWDEX010134380.1, forward strand.
ATTATAGTGTATTAACATGGTATCATATAGTTTATTTCACAAACGAACATGTGTTTAAGGATTTATTGGCGTGAAACATTTATTTATTTTTATTATGGATGGGATGAAATGTGTATGTAGGTGGTATATTATTCCGTGGGTGACATCTTATTATTAACACGATAAGGGATATTATGAGGAATAAACAAATAGTACGATACCAAGGAACATGGAAAAATATTTTATGAGAATGAATTTAATTGTCATTAAAGTGGTGATATGTGGCCAGGTGACATGGTGATTTTAGTAATGAATATGTAATAAAGATGAGTTGATGAAATGGAAGATGAGTTAATTCAGGATGGATGACTAGTATGCAATTGATAAATGATATAATATTGGTATATTATTGCACAAAGAAATGTGAAGGAAATGGAAATGAAATTAAACGATAATCAAATTTACTCAAAGGAATATATTGATACATTAATTCACCAAAGAAAATGTATCGATACCAAGGTGGATAAAATGAAAATCTATCATGCAAAGGGAGGATGAATTGATAAAATGGTCCATGCATAAGTTGACGTGTGAGTTGCATGGTTAAACCAAATGAATTAAATGTCATGTGGACAGTGGATTGCATTAGTATACGAATAACATCTTAGTGAAATGAATACAAAGTGGGAGCATGAGGTGGCATGATAAAATTTGTAAGGTAAGGAATTCACCAAGGGAAGGTGTCCATACCATGGGTAATGGATTGAATTCAACTAGAAAATTTGGCTAGCATGTGAAGCATTTAATGCATTAACAATATTAATTCGTTTAAGGCATACAAATTTAACAAAGAATGAATGATGTGTTCTATTGTCATATGCATTCATAAGTGGCTCCATTTATTTAATATAATCGAAAAGGTAAATGGAATATCCAAAGGAATGAATTGAACACGTGGGTTAGAGCAAGCAAGAGGCAGCTGATTTCTTTCATTCCACTCAACAACAAATAAACAAATATTCATTTGCATTTAAGAGCAAAGAGGAAGTGGCATGAAAAAAGGATTAGTAAAACAATTAACCGTCCTTGTTACGTTGCTACAATAGAAGCCAAAAAGAGACAGCTAGTTCACCTTTGTTATTTGATACAAACCTAAAGAGAAAACAGCATCATTCCTTTATTTCTTAGGTTAATCGAAAGGAGATAAAGAAGCCAGAAAAGAAAGCATTTAGGAGATCTATTAAGAGAAGGACAAAGACATTAATACAAGATTGGCCAAAAAAAGAAAAGAAACCGAAGGAGAAGTGAGCTTGAAAGCTTAAAATTTTATAAAAGCTAGTTGCGTAATCTCAATTAAGTAAATAAATAATAAATGTATCATAATTATTTATATTTTATTATATTCTTTAAATTGTGTTATAAATATTTAATATGAGTGTGTTAAAATAAAAAGTGATTATAATATGTTATTGAGAGGCCGTAATTGAGTCGAGTGAGAAATGCTCACTATTATAAAATTATTAAAATATTATAAATAGTGATACACAAGATATGAATACAAATGAGTGTAAGAAATACTCTCTGTTTAAGATTATTGTAGTGTCATGTATTATGATATTTGAATATAAAGATGTAATAATACATGTATTATAATATAACCAATAAGAGTACTTACTATTTTGAGATAGTTAAAAGTATTATGGATTGTGACACATGTAGTATGGATATGTATAAATATGATCGTACTTGAATTGTGATATGATGTGCATGATGAAAATATTAATTGTCAAAATGAGATGAAATGAAATACGATGCAATAAGAACTAGAAAAACATTGTTGATTGGTACTAATTTATGAAATGAATTAAGAGAATAAGAAAGAGAATAGGATAATATAATTAAGTTTGCTATGTTGTATAAGGTTACCTAGTATTGTATATGTATTAACTAGGCTTAAATAATTATTTATTAAAAAGGTGAGCCTAATTAATGTGAGACATGATATGAGCACAGTCTGATATGGTCGATGCATTAATATTGAGATTGTTATGTAGTTAAATGAAAATGTATTTCTTTTGAGAGATACCTAATTAGTAAGATCCCCAAAAAAGGGTACCGTGTATATACATGATAAGAAGATCATTTAGGCAAGTGTAATCACCTAATGAGAGGTAGGACTATTTGATCAATGATATATTATAAGCACAGTCTGGTATTGACTAGAGCGTTATTCTAAAATATGATATAATTTAGTGGGCATTAGGTATAGCAAACATCCCAGCAATTATAGTAAACTGGACATGAAAAAATAAAAGACAATAAAAGAAGAATATATAAAAGAATAATCAAGAATGAACTAGTATAATCATATTGGTTGTAAATGTTATCTGAAGTGAAATATCTAATTAAATGAATTTATATTATTATGCTTACTTAATTATTAATATTTAATTAATGATTTGATAGAAATTCTATTTAAAAACGTATGTATTGTAAGTAAAGTTATCTGGATAGATGTAAGTATTATTTATCCTAAAATATAGATGGGAAGGAAGACAAATTCTCTGTTACTATCTTTTAAAAAATTAAACACCCTCTGTCAGCAATTTTATAACAAATACCCCACCTCTTATTTAAAATAATAATAAATACCCCCTTCATTTAAAACAAAAATATATACTTTTATCATACAAGTTTCTAATTTTTATTAAATAGATACTAAATTTTTATTCTATAAATTTCTAAAAAAATAATTATTTTTTTTACTAAAAAATATTTTAAATTTAATTTAATATTTTATATTAAAAATACATAAATTAACTTTTAAAAGTAAAATTTAAAATACTTTTATCTAATATTTATAAAAAATTAGAAATTAACTTTGTTATTATAATTCAAAATTATAAAAATTATTTATTTTTATTTTTAAAAGTAATAAAAATAATTTAAGTATTTTATTTGAATTATTGAGGGACTATAATTCTTTATAGTATAAGAAATTTAATTTATAATTTTATATTCATAAATATAAATAAAAAATTTATTAAATATAAATAAAAAATTATAAATTAATCTTTTATTTATAATACTTTATAATAAAAAATTTATAATTTAATTTCTAAAAGTTAAATTTAATCTATTTTTATTTTATATACATAAAAATTTATGAATTTATTTCTATTTTATAATTAAAATTTATAATTTTATATTTATGTTTAATAATTTTTGTAAAACACTTATAAACAAAAAATTGTGAATTAATTTTTTTAATGTATAATGTATTATAATTGTTCAATAATTTAAATTAAAATATTTAAAATATTTTTATTTACTTTTTAAAAGTAAAATTATATAAATTAAAATTATAAAATAAAATAAATTTATAAATTTTTATGAATTTAAAATAAAAATATATTAAATTTAATTTTTAATTTTTAAATATTAAATTATAAATTATTTTAGTATAATGTATTATAAAATAAAAAATTAATTGATAATTGATAATTTTATATTTATTTTTATTTTATAATTTAAATTTATAAAAATTTATAAATTTACTTTTATTTTTAAAAATTAAATAAAAATAACTTAAATTTTTTATTTGAATTATTGAATGATTATAATACTTTATAATATAAAAAAATTAATTTATAATTTTACATACATAAATATAAATATAAATTTTAAAATTTATATTATAAAATAAAAGTAAATTCATAAATTTTAATTATATAAAATAAAAATATTTTAAATTTAATTTTTAGAAATTAAATTATAAATTTTTTAGGATAACGTATTATAATAAAAGATTAATTTATAATTTTGTATTTATATTTAATAAATTTTTTAAAATTATGAATTAAATTTTTTATAGTATAAAATATTTAAATTATTTTTATTTAATTTTAAAAATAAAAATAATTTTTTTATAATTTTAAATTATAAAATAAAATAAAATTCTTAATTTTTTATAAATGTTAAATAAAAATATTTTAAATTTTACCTTTAAAAGTTAATTTATAAATTTTTAATATAAAGTATTGTAAATTAAAATATTAAAATTTTGAAATAAATTTAAAATATATTTTAATAAAAAATTAGTTAAATTATTTTTATTAGAAGTTTGTACGATAAAAATTAGGGATTTGTGTGATAAAATACATATTTTTATTTTTAGTGAAAAAAATATTTATTATATTTTTAAATAATAGAGGAGTATTTGTTAAAAACTTGCTGACAGAGATATTTGACTTTTCGAAAAAGATTAGAAAAAAATTGTCTTTCTCTCATATATATATATATATTAATTTTCTCTATTTTTTTGAAATCTTAGTAGAGAATAGATTTTCAAGATTAAATAAAATAAAAATATAATATTATTACCAAAAATAAATTAAATAATTATTTAAAATGGAACATGATAAAAAATATAATTACTTTCTTAGTACAAATATATAAAAATATTTTAATTAATGATTAAAAATAATTTATTATTATTTTTTATTCTGTAATTATAATTTTAAAAATATTTTGAAAACAAAGTCTACAAAATTTGTTTGTAAACAAACATGTTTTTGATTATTTTATTTTAAAATGTGGCCACAGATTTAACTGGAGAATTCGAAGACCCAAATTGAATCCAGCCCCAGGTAATGTTGGTGGGCTTTGCATCCACGTGGCTAACTACATCTACACCACCCAATTATTTTATTTTATTTTATTTTATTTTTTCCTTAATATTTATGTTTTTTCTAGCTATTTTCTTTATTTTTTTCATTGATATTGATAATTTTTTTCTTCAGAAAGATTGCAGTTTTTTTATTTTTTTCACTACCAGAAAGAAAGATTGTAGTTGGCTTAATTTCAATTAGAAGAGAAAAATACAGGAACAATAATATGCTATAAACAATTGCATCAAAATTTTCATAAATGTCACTATGATTGAAAGTAGCAAAATTTCACTGTAGCATCCACCAATTAAAACGTAAATAATAAATGTTACTATTTTCAAATGTGCAATATTATTTTTTTATTTAATAACATTACTTTCAGTTAAAGAAATACTAGCAACTATATCAGCATGACGAGATTTCAATGAGCTCAAGCTGCACTTCAATTCCCAAAGGTCAGTTCTCAAAATTTTTGACTTATCAAATTTCAGCAAACTTACTGCTGCAAAGTTCTGGTAAACTAGTCTTAACAAAATAAGCACGTTAAACAAGATCAAAGTTCATTACTTCATCTTTTAAGGTTTCATTTACAAGTTCTAGTTGGGTGGGCATTTATCAAACTTGATATTCGGCGGAGTTTCTCCCAACTGGCCTGTGTCCCACAAGTCATCGCAAAAATGAATCCTGCGCCAAACCTTCACATTCCGAGCTTGGTTCTTATGACCCTTTTTGTTGTTGTCAAAAACTTTATTAGCTTGCTAGGTCTTGCGGTTTACAGTCAGATACTTTGATCGCTTGGACTGCACATTTTGCTTCGCGGTCTGAACCAGAGGCAAAGGTTCCAGGTTCAACTGGCGGCAAAACGCATGAACACCATGAATCCAGCCAAGGCTTAAATGCTCCTTTGTGAGCCAAATTCTGAAAAAATATACTCCAAATGTAACAATCAGTAAATGCTACATTCAAAGTTTCACAATATTTCAACAGCGAATTGCATACATAGACTGCAACCGCCTTCTGAAAGAAATCAATGTACATAGCCATGAGTGATGCATGTATGGAGGGCATGGTTGATATTGATTTGCAGTGGCCACACAACTGTTGAGATATGAAAGTTAAAATGTTAAATATTAGTTAAAAAATGAGTGGGTTCCATTAAAAGTTGCTTTTAACGACTTTTCTTAAAGGAAGCTAGCTATGCCAATCATGCCCTAAAAGAAGTTGCAAGTCCATCTTCTTCAATCAGGATCATGTGCAAAAAATGCAAAATAAATGAAATGATAATCCATACTGAGCCCATATCAAAATTCCCGAGAGATTTAATTTTATTGATTTGTCTGATTCAAGAATTTCAATTTGGAACTAGCTGGCCATTTGATTCAATTAATTTATATAACATTCAGATGAACAAGAACACGTGCAAGACAAGGATTCTGCTAAATTGATTAAATAACATTGAAGTAATTCATCTTTTTGACATCATTCCTTTTACTAAAAATCATTGACAGTGGTGCATCTGAAAAAAGCACTCACCTGCAACCAATAGAAAAATCCACGCAAAAGATTCAAAATTCTACGTTGATCACCTCGAGCTTGATCAACCACCAATACAAGATCTGCAATATACGAAAAACAATTAGTAAGCTTAACATCCTAAACAAACTCCGCTTTAATGGCACTAGACAGATGTATGAGTAAAAACAAAGTATTTGAAACCATGCCGACCTATTTGATTTACTCAAAAGAAATGAAAGACTTGTGAATACCACAAGCAGAGTCTTCAATAAAAGTCTTAATGATGACATAGAATTACATCCAATGGTAATGGCACAAACAAGGACTTGAGTCTTCCCAACATTAACGAATGAGCTATAGTGCATGTTTGCCAGGTACTTCCATCTAATCTGATATGTTGCAATTCTCAAGGTTTTTCTATGATGATGATGACTATGACCAAGAACTTAATTTCATGAAAACACCAATATATATATTTGAAAGGTGAAAATGCCAAAATATTTAATTCTTCTCAAATTTCTAATCTCATTATATTTACATTGTGCTATTACTTATTAGCAACGAGAAATATTATTTGGGTGTCTATCGCAAGAAGTAGAATCAATATTTGTAAAAGAAAATGGCCTTTGCAAAGCCTGTGAACACTAATACATAGTAAATTGCTTACCACTGTATCCATCACGCTCCAGATATGATTTGGCTTTAGCGTCAAGTCTATATGATATTGTTTGGCTACGCAAGACTCTCTGACCTTCCAACGGCTTCTGCAGAGATGCTTCTTTCCAAAGCTTCTCATACTCCATCCTGTCATAAGGCTTTTGAAGAATATCCATAAGCTGCTCTCTGAATTCAGATCCTGGAGTTTCAATGCATTTTTCACCATCTACGTCAACCTTTTTGTTCGTACAACACCAGAAATAGGTCAAGCAACCAAATATAGAACATGATTTAGAAGTCAGAAAAATGACAAATTGATATTTAAGAAATAAAAGTGAAAATCTAAAAAAGGAAAGGATAAAACCTAAGGCAGAAAATGATACGTACAATTGAAATACACTTTCTATCAGAAAAAGGATTATCCTCCAATATAGTTACTTCTGAATCATAATCATTCTCCTCATATATAACTCTTTTACCACCAAGTGTGCATTCCAAATGTTCACCGTCCTTCAATGATTTCAGAAATTCTAGATAGCCTTCATCTGCCAAGTCAGAGTTTTCTCCAGGGTTGCACTGGTGCTTGGGCAAATTAGTAACCTCCGGGCTATGTCTTCTGCTTGGCAGAGAATGATCTTCGGCTACATTTTCTGAATCACTCTCCTCATACGTAACTTTTTTACCACCAGCAATTGCGCAATTCAAATGTTCACCGTCCTCCAATAATTTCAGAAATTCTCCATAGCTTTCATCCGCCAAATCCTGGTTACTGCTGGCTGACAAAATAGGATCTTCAGTTTCCTTGTCTACATTCTTCTCAGCCACTGGTTCCCTTAAGTTTGTTCGAGTTCCCTTACTCACTCTTGACGTTCTTGCAATTTCAGCATCCTGAAAAATCCTTGAGCATTCATTATCTTCTATTCTTGAATTGTTTCTCAAAGTTTTTGGGATATCCATCTTCACTCTCTCCACTACATCATGCAAAATACTAGGATTTTCATTATGTTTCCTCTCCGGCTCACTCCTCAAGGTTGTACTTGGGTTCTCAGTTTTTCTCCTCCATGAATTAGTAGATAATACATCTTGTGTGTTCTCTGTCTTTTCTGCATCTGCATTACCCTTGCAATCCATTTTCAGGCTCTCAGTCTCTTGCTTACTTGAGTTACTCGAATTGATAACCTCTGGGCTATGTCTTCTGCTCAGCAGAGAATGATTGTAGGTTACCTTTTCTGAATTGCTCTCCTCATACATAATTCTTTTACCACCATCACACGTGCAACTCAAATGTTCACCGTCCTTCAATGATTTCAGAAATTCTAGATAGCCTTCATCCGCCACCTTGGAGTTTACTCCAGGGTTGCAGTGGTGCTTGGGCGAATTAGTAACCTCCAGGCTATGTCTTCTGCTTGGCTGAGAATGATCTTCAGCTACATTTTCTGAATCGCTCTCCTCATACGTAACTTTTTTACCGCCATCAAATGTGCAATTCAAATGTTCACCATCCTCCAATAATTTCAGAAATTCTCCATAGCTTTCATCCACCAAATCTTGGTTACCGCCAGCTGACAAAATGGGATCTTCAGTTCCCTGGTCTACATTCTTCTCAACCCCTAGTTCCCTTAAGTTTGTTTGAGTTCCCATACTTACTCTTGACATTCTTGCAATTTCAGCATCCAGCAAAATCCTTGACCACTCATTATCTTCTCTTCTTGAATTGCTTCTCAACGTTCTTGGGATCTCCATCTTCAATCTCTTCACTACATCATGCAAAATACTAGGATTCTGATTATATTTCCTCTTTGATTCACTCCTCCAATTTTTACTTGGGTTCTCAGTTTTTCTCTTCCATGAATTACAAAATAATACATTTTGTGTGTTCTCTGTCGCTTCTGCATCTGCATTACTCCTACAATTCATTCTCAGGCTCTCGGTCTCTTGTTTACTTGAGTTACTCCTAAAAGCCCTTCTTGAAATCTCAACCCTTTCTCTCCCCCAACAGCTCTTCAAAACATTCTCATTTCCCGCTTTCCATTGTTCCGAATGGCGCTTACTAGTTTCCCAATTCTCCATGTCAAGCTCGTTACTCCAATTATCTTCTTTCTCGTACTTTACAACTATTAATATCTCACCCAAAGCAAGTTCCAGCACATACGATTCCCCATCTTCTTTTAAATTATTCAAGAACATCATATAATCAGGATCGAAAACCTCCCTAGCATTGTCATCACTGCCAGCAGCAGCATTATTCACGCAACCCGCATCGAAATCAACAGACCCTTCCATGTCATTCGAAACATTCACATAATCTGAATCAACAGTCCTTGCTTCCGGAAAAGTATCATTGTGTCTGTTATTCTGGCCTTCGGTTTTATTTAAATCCATATTGCTACAAGAATTTAGCCCACCGTTTTCATATGCAATGCGTCTTCGCTTCCATCGCCTAGCCAACCTCAAATCATACAAAAAAACAGCCTCTTCCTCCCCCATTATAAACAAACCCCTTTTCCCAAATTTTTAACACAATATTTCCCTTCTGTCAGGGCAAACTGGATGCAGATTACATAGTTAGGCTGAGAAGTCAAAAAGAATTACAGTTGAATTATTTTTGTTATTATTTTGGCAATTTCACTCGAAATTAAACGGAGGGAAAGCATAGCAATTACCTGAGAAGTGACCACTATTGCGCGTGGATAACTGAAGAGATAAACTGAGAAGATAAAACCTATAAATTGTAAATTTATAAAAGAAATATCAATTTACGAGAGAGAATTTGCGCACGGAGACAATCGAATCTTGGATGATCCGATTATATTGATTAAGGTTTTGAGTGAGACCAGAGAGCGGTCTCTGATGCACGTGGTTTAAGCTTAATTTTCTTTGTTTATTTGTTTATTTATCGGCACCAACTTTTTGAGTGAGGAAGTCGTATCATCAAGTATTGCAAATGCATCACGTCGTAAGATTATTACATTTGTGCGCTATTGTAGGATGCATGTACCCAAAACTTTTTCTTTTTAAGGAATAGTACCCATTTACTGATTTAATTATATATATATATATATATATAAGGAAAGAAATTTTAATTTTAATTTATATGAGAAAGACAAATACCCAATAGTCTTTAGTAATGTCTCTCAACTCCTTTTAAAAAAATTTGTAACAAAAATTTCTTACAATTTTCTAAAATATCACTCATTTTTTATAAAAGTATTTATAATAAATATCCTACAATATAAGAAAATAACAAATACTTTTTCACTAAAGACAAAAATTATATATTTTTATTATGTAAATCTCTAATTTTTATAAAATTAACAAATTATATATTTATTTATATTAAATAATTCATATTTAAATCAATAAATTATTAAATTATTATTAAAAATAGTATTTAGATCATATAAGATTAAAAAGGTATTAAAAAATATTATTGATTTTATTTGTAAAAAATAAAAAATATTTTAAATTTTCAATCCTTATTCTTATTAACTTTAATTTTTAATTACTAATTTTAATTATAATTTGTTACATTTATCTTTTTTTGGTTCACAACATAACATATTTAATAATTTAGGCCAAATTGAGCTTTAATTATAATTTGTCCACAACTTTCAATATTTTAAAACTAAATTTGCTAATTTTGAGTAAATTGAGCTCATAATTTATAATATTTTAAAATTAAATTTATTAATTTAAACTTTACAAGTTATATGTTTAAAAAAAATTAAATAGGATAAATTATTATTAAAATTAATAACTAAAAAAAAAAAGAAAGAATAAAACTAAAAGTTTTACTTTTAAATTAGTATTTAATAAATTTATTTTTAAAAGTGTTTACAAATATTATAAATTAGTTTTTTTTATAGTATAAAGTACTATAATCATTTTATATATTTAATATGTTTAATCTAAATGTTTTAGAATATAATTTTTAAAGTTTCTATTAATAAAATTTTTTTGAAATACTTTATATTATGAATAAATTATAAATTATGATATCAACTTTGTCTAAATTATTAAATATACTATATTTAGATAAAAAAAATTAAATAGGAAAAATTATAACTAAAATTAGTAATTAAAAATAAAAGTAAATAAGTGTGAGTGCTAAAAATTTAAATATTTTTATTTTTAAAAAATAATTTAATAATTTATTTTAACAATTTTTCAATCTCATGTGGTCCTAAAGATTTTATTTAAAAAATAATTTATTAATTTAAGTATGAATTACTTGATATAAATAAATATATAATTTATTAATTTTATCGAAGGATTTGTACAATAAAAGATAAATACTCATACGATAAAAATTAAGAACTTATACAATAAAAGTTAATATTTTTATTTTTAGTAAAAGAGAAATTTGTTATTTTTTTTTTAGTTGTAGGATATTTATTATAAATATTTTAATAAGAAATAAGTGATATTTTAAAAAATTATAAGAAAATTTTTGTTACAAATTTTCTTATAAGAATAATTGATGATACTAAAATTATAGGGCGGTATTTATCTTTTTCCTGTTAATTTATATTTAACATTGGTATTAGAAAAAGAAAACAAAAGAAAACAAAACAAACAACACATGTTAAAATACTAACATAATTTGTTGCTTTGAAAATAAGGGACAAAATAATTGAAGAGTATTTGTAATGAAGTGTTTTGAAAAAAAAAAAAACTTATTTTGTAACTAGAATTTTATATTTTAGCGCAAATTTAAAAATAATAAATTAATTATTTAAAAAAGGCATAAAAATTTTAATGCACACATTCATTCTCTTGATTTTCAAAATGTTATTGAATAATCCTATTTGTTAAATAAAAATTTATTAATTTAAATAATTTTCAAATTGATGTGTCATGATTTGACCTACACTTTTTGATTGGGGTATGCGTTTCTCTACGCCACTTCTATATATACTGTGAGAGTTTTCACTTTTTAAATATTTACAAGAGTTCAGTTAGTTTTGTAAAATTGTTTATTTATGTTTATAATATCTATAATCCCTATTTTTATCTTTAATCTTATATGTCGGTTTTCATTTTATTATAATATATTAGTAATTTAAAAAAATTATTTTTTAATTTATATAATAATAATAATATAATTTTCAAATTTTAATTACAATAATTATGAAATATTAAATACGTTAAAGTTTTTTCTTTTTCTTTTTTTAAATATATAGATTAAACTAATAATTATAATTTTTGTAGGTATTTTTAAATTAATAAGACTAAAAAGTGTAATATAACCATTATGAGCACGTGCGTCTTTTATACAATTATTATTATTATTTTAAATTTTAACTAAAATTTTCCTCAAATTTTATTTAAGTTAGATTTAAAAACAACTTTTAATATTATATCAAATAAACAGTTTTTTCTATTATTCAAAATTTTAATTGTATCTAACCTTTTAAATTTATTTTTTAAGAACAAATGAAATTAATTATATAAAAAATTAAGAACTGAAATGAAAAGGTTGAAGAGATGTATTCAGACAACTCCGGTTACCTATAAAGCCGGTTGTCCAATTAATTTATTCTTGTAAAAAATAAATGGCAACAGGTGCAAAACAAATAGAATTTATACTCCAATTGGCTACAGTATATTAATATATTAATTTATTTTTTCGCATAATTTTGAAGAATTGATGTAATGTGTAAGATAAAATTTAAGATTGGAAACACGAAACTAAAATTTTGGTTTTAAGGTTTGCATTATTTTAAATTTTAAATTTTTTGTTGTATAACACATTAAATTTTTAAAATTACAGTACAATATATATTTATATTATACAATATATTAATATATTGATATATAAATATATCATAGCCACGTCCATTTCTACTAGGAATCCTTTTAACGAATCTAATCTAGCACATGCCAAACTTTTCGATTTTGTTGTAAAGCATCGCCAAACAGTGAAAGCAGACCAAAAGACGAATAGATACCGAGACACCTGTAGCGTGGGTTGAAAGGGCATCTCAAATCTGGTGCTACAAAGGAACAAACAGAACACGAATCTACATTATCAAACAGCTAAGTTTACACATGGAATTACATTTTAAACATAAATGATGTGAAACTTGAAGTTCTATTCTACCTAATTGACGTAACAATGCAAATACCATGGACCATGCTAGAGTGCAGTTAACTATATTGTTATTATTATCATTATTATATATACTTCAAACTCTTCTGTTATGATTCTTATTTTTTTTTTTAATTATAATTTATATTTATAAAAAATTATAATAAAAAATTTAAAAATTACAATCAAACACTTGGTACAACTCTATGATACGATAAATACATCGTAGTCATTGTTAGAATACCACAGGGCAACTGTTTATTTATTTTATTTTATTTTATTCAATTCTTTTATTGTAATCTTTAAATATTTAATATTATTTATATCCTTTAAATGCATGCATTTTTTTTTAATTCGAGAATTATAACAAAAATACTATAAAAACTGGAGACTATAACAGAAATTAAGATAACCCAAATAAAAAATATAACTATAAATTTTAAATATTTATTATAAAATATTAATTTATAACAATAAATTTCACAGTAGCATGCGTTTTAATTTATAGTTCTTCCTTTGGAGAGCGACTGGTATTCTAATTTCTGAAAGGTACAACAATTTTTGTTTTTTTCGAAGAAATGGAAAACACAAACACTCCTTTGAGATTGTCCGGTGGATAAAAATAGATGTAATCCATCACCTGCTGAACTTATGGGTAAACTATCATTTTAAATTTTTTTTTTTTAACTTAATATTTTATTATTTTTTGAAAAAAAATATGATATCTCTTACTTTACAATTTTGTTCTTAAAAAATTAAAAATTAAATAAAATAAATATAATAAAAAATAAGAGAATATTAAATGTTAAAAAAAGAGATACCAAAATAAAAATAGGAGAAAAAACGATAACTTAGTTGAAATATTATTTAAAATCAACTTATATAACACAATAAACAAATGATTACGATAACTTAACGGCCGTAAAGTTCAGTAATCACATTTTAACTATTAAATACAATTCAATCGACTATAAAATATATTTTTTAATTACACAATAACAATTGTACAGTAAAATTGCTATACTACAAAATAACTTTAAATAAAATTAAACTGTACATGAAATTTGCAATATTGGAATTATATTCAATTCAATATGAAAATATGATAAGTAAAGATTAATAATTTAAGTTAAATATAAAAGATTTAAAAACATTGAGATAGGTTTGGGGAATCATTTATCTTATCTTCAAAAAATATCTAAAAATTAAAAAAAAATAATTACCTCTTCGACTTTATGGAGCGCATTCAACCAATGAAGCGATTGGCAACCTGTAACCTTCCGGTGACCAGTCATCATCCCCACGAGAACAAACCGATATGTCTTTCGCTCGAAGATCCACATCAGCAGCGCGTGTATAACGGCTATATTCACGTTAACTTGACCAGTAGTACTGGTAGTTAATTATTGGGGTAACAACATTTTAGTCCCTGAGGATTTCGAAAATAACATTTAAGAACAACGTTTTGAAAAACATAACAATATATACCTGCCGTTAGTTCCCGTCATCTCTATTAATGAATTTAAAGGTATTTTGGTAATTTAAAAAATAAAAAACTTAACTCGCAGAAATCCAAACTCATCGGAGCAAACGAACCAGAAAAATATCAAAAATTGAAGGTCATGGCACAAAAAAACCCACAAAAACCCTAAGCTAGCCGCAGTCGATCCACCACCTTTTTCGTCAATCAATCACACCAATCGACTGACCAGACAACGAGCATTGCACCCCATTCGTTGTCGAGTTTCGAAGCAGACCGAATCTCCATAGTTGACGGCGAAACCCTCGCGGCTCCGCCATTCGCCCCGTCGAACTAGCCTCTGCCAACGACAATCAACCATACAATCGAAGTCAAAAAGGAGTTTAATGGCAACATGATTTCTATGTCGACAGAAAATTCACGATTGACAAGAATGCAAATGGCAGTTTAGGCCAATTAAAGTGGTACTAAGAAGCAGATAATCCCGATTTGTACTGTTCAATTCTGCTGGTTCTCCTTCAGGGCATTTGCCAGCTGCAAATATGCGTTTCGATTTTTGTTTCTGTTGTCCTTTTATCTTATCTTAAAAGCGGGGGTAAATAAGTCATTGCATAATTATTCTGGCCGTTATAGCAGAGGGACTAAATATTAAAATTAGCCAGACTATGTTGTTAAATGTCGTTTGGTCAAATCTCAGTGACTAAAATATTGTTACCCCGTTAATTATTCTCTCGCAACCAATTTAATTTCTTCCATAATTCAGTTCTTATTTGTCTTCTTCATTTTCCGGCGAGTAACGAACGACGCGTCGTTTGGTCGTTTTTGTTCTAATGTCTTCGACGCTCGATTCAACCACAGACCAGCTCTCGAAGCTCAGCATCGATGGCGGTTTCGCAGAATCCGTCCCGAATCTCAAGAAAAACCTCCGCCTCTTCCCTCCCGAGAAGGTATGTAATGAAATTATATGTGGTTTTGTTTTTGTTTTTGAGTTTGTTGTGATCGTTGGAAGGAATTAATGGTATTGGTGGTGTTAACAGATTGAATTGGCGAAGATGCTGATAGAGATGGGACAGAGTCATTTATTTGAGCATTGGGCGGAGCCTGGCGTTGATGACGAGGAGAAAAAAGCTTTCTTTGATCAGGTTTCCATTTTTTTTTTTGATTTCTGATTCTGCACTTGTTTTGTGGATCATATAAAGTGGTTTGAATTTGAATGAGTGAATACTGAGGCAGTTGAATTTTCAAATCGACTTTAGAATAAGGATTTTTTTTTTCTTTTATACTGTGTATTTCTCGCTGAACCATTTTTTGTAATTTTATGTGGTGGTTCATCATAGGTTGCTCGGCTTAACTCAAGCTACCCTGGCGGTTTGAAGTCGTATATTGAAACTGCAAGGGAACTTTTAGCAGACTCAAAAGCTGGGAAGAATCCGTTTGATGGTTTCACAACTTCGGTAAATAAATAGGTTCATGTTTGAAAACTTCCAATTTTTTTACTTTAATGTTAACTAAATTTTACAGTAGGCATTCCTTAACGAATACAAACAAGTATCTATTCTAGCTCTCCGAAAGAGTTCCCAGCTAGCAATGGTTGTATAAAACAGTCTTTATACAGTGTCTGCAAATTGAAGTTTGTTTGTTATCCTCCGCCTTTTTGATTTCATCTGGTTAATATTCTGTCTACCCACTTGGTCCTTGTGGCAATCAAAATGCTCGTCTTGTGCTTGATTGTTTGCATTAGCTCTATCTATGGCCATTAAGGTCATTAGATATTTTTTTAATTTTTTTTTCTCCTGAGACAAAATGAACTGGATTCTTTAAACTATTGTTTGACGAGCAATGTTTGGAATTTAATAATAATTGCGTCCAACCTAAATGCACATAAACTTTAGTTCGCCTTCCTCTGCCTGGAGGAGGGCATAATTGGCATATATTCACATGTTTCAATAAGTTGCTCTTTGCTGGTCAAATGTTCCACCGTATAATATTTGCTTGGAAAGTTAAGAACAATAATCACGAGCAACATATATCTAGAACCGTTTGATAATTGGTTCCTTATTTTTATATATCATTTTTCAATTTTTGACTTCTAAAAGGAGTGTGCATTCATATTGGTTTTAAAATGAATGCCACGACATTTATCTCATGCTGATTGTTTTAGATTTGAGAAACCTTAAGCCATGTCGCTTGGTGGACCTCTTTCTTTATACACCATTGAAGGTATAATTATTTATTTATATTCCCCACCAATGTGGGCAATTGACCTTAAGCAGACTGTGCGTTATGGGGAGCCAATATCTTTTACTATTTTTATATCTTCTGAAAGATCATTTCTATATATTTTCCCAAACAAAATTTTCATCTCATATTTTATACTTGAACACACTCATAAATGCACTAGCTTTTACAAATACAATGAATCAAATACATAAAATTTAGTATACTCCTATATGTCTTCAATGTGTATCATATGTGGCCTGTCATAGCTCGTAATTACTGTATCAAAACAAATAATGAATGACTGGAGCCTTGGCTGACACTGTTCAATATTGCAGGTTCCAACTGGAGAAGTTCTGTCATTTGGTGATGACACCTTTATCAATTATGAGCAGGAAGGTTTAAGGGAAGCCAAGAATGCTGCATTTGTTCTAGTTGCAGGTGGGCTTGGGGAACGTCTTGGATATAATGGAATTAAGGTACAAACTTTATCATTCTGTATGAGCATTAAATTGTTCGGTCGATTATTGGTATTCTTAATGTATTGCAGTGGAATTTACTTTATATCTTCTTGGCTCAAATCATTTAAATTACTTGGTTACTGGTTTTATCTCATCTTGTTTCTGGTTGGAGCATCTTATCCTTATTTTACACAACTCATCAATCAAAAAATTTCTGAATGGATCTACTATAATTTTGTGGATAGGTCTGTTGATCTAACATTCCTAACTTCAAATATGGCTGAGTTCTTTTATATTTGAAGGACATTGTATCAAATTGCTACTATTCTGTGATTTATTCACCTTTAAAATTGATTTGAATTTGTCCTGCCATCAATAACTAATATTTTTCTAACATGTTACAGGTTGCTCTTCCAGTAGAAACCACTACCCGGACATGTTTCTTACAGCATTATATTGAAAACATTTTGGCTCTTCAGGATGCTAGCTGTAGACTCTCACAAGGTTTGTCCCCATTAAAAGCCAATTGTTATGTAGATACTGAATGTCCGGTAGGTGATCAAGTAAAACACCAAAAGCGTTGGATACGGTATGAAATTATGCACTTATGCAATCAGATTTGGTTGTTAAAACTGATTGACTCTAGCAATAAAATATTAGTGATGATGATCTGTTCAAGACTGTAACAAGAGACAACTGCCTAATGGATCTGTTTAATTATGAAGGACCCATCCAGCTAAGAAGAGCCAGATGGGGCAAAAATTTTGTAGTCCATATAACTTGACTCCTCCCTAATAGATACTGGTTAGACACACTAGTTTGTTATCATTCATGGGATAAAAATCATGCAATTTAGTGAGCAATTTAGATGTTTCTAATATTAAGGCTTCACCAAGTGAATAAGGTACAACTTCTAGAGTACTTCTAAAGTTTCATAGTGAGAGTGATCGTCTCTATAAAATACTTTCTCTAGATTTTCATTGATCTTCCAAGTAATGATGCCATTCTTAAATTTGTAGGTGGATGTCAAAAAGAGATTCCTTTTGCTATAATGACATCGGATGATACACATTCACACACTGTAGAGCTTTTAGAATCAAATTCTTATTTTGGAATGAAACATACGCAAGTAAAACTTTTGAAGCAGGTATGTGATCAGCTCCTAGTGTATATTATACACACAAACACACACACCAAACACCACTATTAATGCAGAATGCTCAATAATTTTATTAAACTGCTCCATTAAATTGTTAAAATTTGCAATCTGTTCCAGGAAAAAGTTGCATGTTTGGATGATAATGATGCTAGGCTTGCTTTGGACCCTAAAAACAAGTACAGAATTCAGGTAATGCCTTTGAATATTGTTTACCATAGGTATAAAGTAAATGCCATGCCTTTAATGATTATGTCTTTGTTCGTTTATAGTTTCCCAGTCATAAATATCCATTCATATTTGTTAGCTGAACATTTTCCTGTTTGTATAGACAAAACCTCATGGCCATGGTGATGTACATTCGCTTCTTTATTCCAGTGGTCTTTTAAAGGAATGGTATGTCTTCAATGCTTACCTGGTTTCTTGAATTTTTCCGGATGTATACAAGTAATTTGTTATGCTTTTGTTTCATTGTTACGTGTGTTTGTGTTACGAACAGTATCTGTACTATATTATCTGGTGGATGTCTTCTTATGTGCTCGCTTTTCTGAGTAGTTGTGATTACACTTGGATCGTATGGGCTGTAATCAGTTTTAAGCCCCTACTTGAAAATAAAATGATGGCCAACTTGTTAATGATATAGAAAGGGGTATCTCAAGCCGTCTGCTATATAACTTTACTTGACCCCACTGAAGTATTCTACTCCAGATAAATGGTTGTGGGTGTAGCTTCCGTGTGATCCATTCATGCATCCACGCATTCTTCGTTGAAAGATATTCTGTGTAGACTTGCGTTGATGAATGTACTCATAATGTTGCATGCAACAGACTTGATTTTTGGTTCAGCAGTCTGCAGTGACATGAATCTAATGGTCTTCCATCATAATTTCAGGCATGATGCAGGCCAGAAATGGGTTTTGTTTTTCCAAGATACAAACGGACTTTTATTCAAGGTTTAGATTCTTTCTCATTTCATAGTTTATTTGTCTTTTTTACTGTTAAAAGTTGACCTTGGCTGTAGAATAAACAGACTAGTACAAATGTAGGCAATTCCAGCATCATTGGGTGTCAGTGCTACCAGACAATACCATGTTAACTCTCTTGCTGTTCCACGCAAAGCAAAAGAGGCTATTGGGGGCATAACTAAACTCACACATGCTGATGGTATGTTATAGAAGAAATTTCCATTTTGTGACTTTTTTTTTTGATAAGATTCATGTACAGTTATAATTTTTCTCCTCTGAGTAGTTTTTAATAGCTAAATCTGTTATGGTGATTTAAAGTTATTTTCAAGTTTTTTGAATTCGGATCAAATGGGAGTGTTGACATAATATCTATTACCTACTTCATTTTGGATTCCACTAGTCGAGTTCATGTTTTCTGTTATTTTTGCTATAAAGTTTGGAAAATATGTACTATAATATTTAATTCTCTGGCAACATCATATTTCCTGTTATTTCTTGCTCTTCAAGATTTTTGCCATGTAAACATAACTGCAATATCGCACACTGTTGTGCCATGCCAGCAATATTTTTCATACTTTAGGCTTAATATCTGAATCAAATTAATTTCAGGGAGGTCAATGGTGATCAATGTGGAATACAATCAGCTAGATCCTCTGCTTCAAGCTTCTGGATTTCCTGATGGAGATGTCAATGATGAAACAGGCTATTCTCCTTTCCCAGGAAATATAAACCAAGTAATTTCTGGTGCAAACTTTACCCTTTTCTCCGAAAGTATGCCTCTTAAGATGGATACTGGATACTAACCTTACTTATTACTGTTAGTGGTTTGGACGAAGTGTTGTACTTAATTTATATTTAATGTTGTGACATATAATGGAATATAGGTAACATATGTTCTCCAGTGTCTCTCTTTTTTATCATCATTTTGACTGATGAAATGTGTCGATCAACTTCTGGTAAATTGATGCTACAAATTCTGAAGGTACATGATTAATTATACTGTATTGATAAATTAGCAATGAAGGTGAATTCATTCAAGAATTTCAATATTGCTTACTGTTATATGCTCGAGGCGTTGCTGAATTGATATATTATTGTCTTCAGCATTTCAATGTTGTGTTTTTAAGTATGATATGTCTTTCAGTTGGCAAAGTATATTCTCATACGTATTAGAATGTTTTTCATGCATAGAATTGGTGGAATAGAAGTTTTAATATTTTCATTTTTTCGTTATTTATCTCCAGTTGATTTTGGAGCTTGGTCATTACTTGGAGGAGCTAAAAAAAACTGGAGGTGCAATAAAGGAGTTTGTTAACCCCAAGTAATTATATCTTTAATGTTGCATCTTATTTTAATTTCAGTTCTGCTGTACAGATGCTGACATAGTATTTAATTG
>JAWDEX010134600.1:5852-24575 GCA_035221805.1 Trichilia hirta
TAAAAGCCAGGGCCAAGTCATGGGCCATGACCCCACCCCCCCCTCCCTCTCCTCTCTTTAACTCAAACCCTTGTCTCTATTAACTTCGAGTCATATAGTAGCCATCTGGCTAGCCCAAGTGATTACTCAATAACTTGAGATTGATAAAAATTAAGGGTTCGAGTCGTAGAAGAGTATGGCCAATGACTTGGCACTGACTCTCACTTTTGATTGAGCAAAGACTCAAAGCTCAAGAATTAAAAGGAGTGATCTAACATAAACATCCAATAATATTGACAACTCCGAGTAGGAGACGAGACTAGTTCTGGTCTTCTAGGTATGATTCCTTTTTACCCCCTTAAAGTATTTTATTTTACTTAGCGCATTAAAGACAATGCTCAATTGAAGTTTGAGGGGGTAAGTTTTGATTTGAGCTGTTGTGTTGCTTAATTTAAGTGTAAACTTGATAGCTTTGTGAGTAAAAATTTAATTTTAGTTTTGATTTGAGTTGTTATATTGCTTAATTTAAGTATAAACTTGATAGCTTTGTGAGCAAAAATTTAAATTTTCTTGCTTAAAACATCTTAGATATCCGTAAAATAGTGTAAATGTGTCATGTTTTTTGCTTGAATTGTTAGATTTTGTATGAATGCTTATGTAAATGAATATATGTGTATGTCGATGAGAATTATTGATAAAGTAATTGAAGTATCAATCCATGTATTGTATTGAACTTGGATGAGATGCATGAAATATAAAGTGGACTTATGTTAATGGTTTAAAAAATAAGTTTAATATACAGCTTAAAAAAACTTTAATAAATTTGAAATTTGATTGAGTCAATTATGAAACCTAAACTTTTGATTATTTTCTTATTAATAAAATATATAGGCACTACACTTGTGAAAAAAAAGAAAGAAAAAAATTAAAAAAGAGAGAAAAAAATTAGTCCAATGTTTTAAGGGTATAAATAACTGAGAGGTGGCACCATAAATGTAGATTACTAGCGTAAAATGGATCTTTAAGATAAGAGTATGCAAAACAACTAAAAAATCTAATATACTAAGTAATCGGAGGTTGACACCATAAATATTGAACATTTTCATAAAAAAGCTACTTAGAACTAAGGTAAGGGAATAAAAAGCTTAGAAATAGTTGAGCTCAGGTTTATTAATATCTATCAGAGATTTATAAGGTAACAATTATGAGTAAGGGGGAAGTGAAAGACAATATCATTTTTTGATTCATTAAGATTTTTTGAAGGTATGTGTTTTATGAAAAAAAAATTTAATACAGGTCTAATGAATCATAAATGCTTTATTAAGTCTTTAAGTTGGGTGTCAATGTGTAAAATTATAATTCATGATTTTTATTAATAACGAACATTGAAATTATATTTGCATGATTGATTTTAATGTATGTTTTAATTTTTTGGTGTGATTGTTCGTTGAATTGTTACATATGCGTATGCATATTGTGTATGATTAGTTTATGACTAGATTTTATGGGTAGATCTTCTAAAAAATCTCACAAGACTTTACTCATCTAATAGGAATATCCTAATAATTTAAAAGGCCTACTGCATATGCTAAATACAATCGTAAGTCCTATGAAAGTGGATTAGTTAGTAGTTTTTTATTTTTTTTAGGATAATTTTGCTCAAGACTAATAAAATTTCAATTTTGATAAATTTGATTGGTTGGAATTTATTAAGATTTTTCAACTTATATTTTGCTTATTTATGAGTTATTATATGTGTTTTTGATGATTATTTGTTGTTTTTATGTTATAGTGCTTGATTTTCAAAAGTTTGGTAAATATGCATTGAGTATCTATTTTACAATCTTTAATATTTTGGTTATAATTTCTTGTAAAAATATCATAATTTAGTGATTTAAAATGCATTGAAAAGCTGACTTAAAGAGAAAAAGCTTTTATAAAGAGACCATTTGCATTGGAAGTCATTGGATAGCTAAATTAGAGCATGAAATAGAACTACTGTAGGAAGGAAAGCACTAGTTTTCAAGTTAGACCAAAAGGGCAGTACCCCGACACCTATATGCAGCACCCTACCACTATCTTAGCAGAAAAATAGAGTTATTCTAGAAAGCTAAGTGCCTCAATGCTCTAAAATAGCGACTCAGTACCCTTTATTGCTTTAGGATTTTAAAGGGGTTATAAAATGAGAGCTATTTTTTTAAGATTAGAGTGTCTCTTCTACATCTTAGGAAGAAGAAATCAAGGCAAAAAAATAGGTAGAATAAACTCTTGAAAGATTGAAGATCAATTAGAGAGCTTGGATTACAAGAGTAGAAGTTAAATACTCAAGATTAAGAGGATTAATTATGGGTATTTTCTTTCTATCCTTGTATTTTTGTTTCTTTATTGTAATCTATAAAACTTCAAATTAATTATTGTATTAGTTTGATTTTAATGCTTATAGATTACCGGCTAAAATTGGATGATTATGAACTTAAGATTTACATTCAGGAGAGTGAATTTTAAGTTGGATCAGGATTAATGCAACTGAGATTGTTAATGAGTTAGGAAACTATTAAAATCTTAGAAAGCCATTAGAATATAATAGTCCTTAATGCACTTCGTTAGTTAGTTATCTATAAGGATATGGTGATTAGACTTTTGAAGTAGAATTAGCTTGCAATCGGGAGAGTGAGTCAAATACATAGATTCTAACTTTATAACTTAAATTGTTTAAAAGGCGTAATTAACATTCAAAACAGGATAATTACAATTGGCGAATTAAATTCTCTAGGTTCAATTTTATTGAGTCATACTTTTTGTGAGTTATGGTAATTTATTTCTATATTTTCATCTTAGATTTAGATTGATTTTATTAGTTTAATTCTCTTTAGTCTTTTTTATCTCAATAAAACGTAGGTTTAGTTTACTTATAGGCATCAATAGATTTTTATCAATTTTTCTGTGGATACTATACCCTATTTACTATAGAATTATAACTTGATATCATACACTTACGGGTAAATTTTATACGTTATAATTTATGTGGAACAATAATCATTGGAGGATAAAAGATGCATCAAATCAGGAGGTGTTGAAGATTAAGATGAGAAAGAAAAGCTTTATGTTAAATCCTCTAAAGAAAGAAGAATCTATTTGTCTAATGAGAAAAAGTGTCATAGAAATTTAGCATAAAAGGCTTGGCCATTTCCATCACCGAAGAATGCTCAAGTTAAAATCAAAGCAATTGGTAAGAGATTTACCTAATTTTGAAGAAAACCTTCTTCATTGTCAAGTATGTCAGCTTGGTAAGCAACATAGATAGCCATTCTCAAGATCAATTTAGAGAACAACACAGAAGTTATAATTGATCCACACTGATTTAATAGGCTCAATAAAAACTCTTTCTTTCAATAAAAGTCTATATTACATTATATTTATTGATGTTCTAACAAGAATGTGTTGGATTTATTTTTTAAAGTTTAAATCAGAGGCTGTAGGTATATTCTAGAGATTTAAAGCAAGAGTTGAGACGAGAGCGGATGCAAGATTCAAAGTCTAAAGTCAGATAATGGCTCGAAATACACCTCAGATCAATTTAACTTTTTTTTTAGGAAAGCTGGAATACAGCACCTGCTTATGGCCCCTTATACACCATAATAAAAAGGAGTTAGTGAAAAAAGAAATCATTATGTTATAAAGATGGTAAAATGTATGCAATATGAGAAAGGCTTACCAAAGTCATTCTGAGCAGAGGCTATAAACAGAACTGTTTTTTTTCCTTTTTTTTTCAAAATAGGCTATCCACTATAGTAATGAAGAAAGTGACATCATTTAAAGTGTGGTATAGTTACAAACCTACTTTAAGCTCTTTAGGAATGTTTGAAAGCCTATGCTTTACTCATGTTCCTTAGGTGAAATGTGATAAGTTAGATAGAAAAGTAGTACCAGGCATTCTCATTGGATTTAATACAATCTCAAAAGCTTATAAAATCTTCCCTCTATAATTAAGGAAGATTATTATAAGTAGAGAAGTGCTTTTGTAGAGAGTGAAATATAGGACTGGAACTAGAATAAGAAGATTTAATAAGCTTTAACTAAGATGAAACTCGATTGCTCTGGTCTAGGTAGTAAAGAATACAGCAACATTGAATAAAAAAATAAGCTGATAGATGAAGCTTTAATTAAAGGCATATAGGTACTATTGGAAATCTATGACAAATGTAACGTTACAGTATGTAAGCCTGCAAGCTTTGATGAAGCAAAAAAAAAATCAAAATTGGATAGCAATAATAGAGGAGGATCTTTTTATGATAAAAAAAAATATGGGTGCTGATGAATAGATTTCAAGATAGGAAGGTGATTAGAGTCAAATGCATGTTCAGGACAAAATTGAATGCTAATGGATCCATAAATAAGCATAAGGCAAGGCTTATAGTTAAAGGATATGCTCAAATCTTTGATGTAAATTATTCAGATACATTTGCACTAGTGGCCAGACTTGACCCCCGTAAGATTATTACTCGTTGTTGCTGCATAATAAAACTAGAGAGTGTACCAATTGGACATTAAATCTACATTTTTAAATGGTGTTTTATTGGAAGAAATTTATATAGAGTAGCCAAAAGGTTTTATAAAGCAATGAGAAAAAGATAAAGTTCATTTTTTGAAAAAAGCACTCTATGGACAAAAACAAGCTCTTAAAGCCTGGTGTAGCAAAATTGATGAACATTTGCTGAGTTTGCAATTTATTAAAAGTCATTCTGAATCCACACTCTATGTCAAGCATTATAGAGTGGATATTCTGATTATCTTTTTGTATGTTGATGATCTTTTTGTTGCTGGTAGTAGTACAAATTTTGTTAAAAGATTCAAACAAGAAATAATGGAGGTGTTTGAGATGACAGAGCTTGGGTTAATGTCGTATTTTCTTGGAATGGAGATCAAGTGAAGAGTGAATGAAGTGTTCATCTGCCAGAAAAAATATGTTAAAGAGATTCTTAAGAAATTTCACATGGAAGAGTGCAAGGAAATAAGCACTCCTATGAATCAAAAAAAAAAAAAATTATGCAAGGACGATGGAGCTGATAAGGTTGATAAAGCAGAATTTAGAGGATTAATTGGTTGCTTGATGTACTTAATAGCCATAAGACCAAACATTTTTAAATGTTGTAAGTATTTTGTCTAAATTCATGCATTGTCCAAGTGAGATACACTTGAAAGTAGTAAAGAAAGTAATTAGATACATCAAGGAAACTTGGAATTATGGAATCAAGTTCATAAAGAGCAGAGAATTCAAGCTAACTGATTTTTCTGACAGAGATTGGGGAGGCTCAATGAATGACATGCAAAGCACATCTAGGTATTGTTTTAACTTTGGATCAGCAAGTTTTTCATGAAGTTCAAAGAAATAGGAGATTGTGGCTCAATCCATAGTTGAGACTTAGTTTATTGTTGCAACAATTACTGTAAATCAAGCTCTTTAGTTGAGGAAAATCTTAATAAATCTGAATTTAAAGCAAAATCATAATACAGAAAATTTTATTGATAACTTGGCAAGCATTGCAATCTCTGACAATCTAGTTTTTCATGGCAAAACCAACACTTTAATATCAAATTGTTTTTAAGAGAAGTGCAGAAAAGTAGATCTGTGATATTTCTTTATTGCAAAATAAAAAATCAAATTGCAAATATCTTTATCAAACCATTGCCTATCAACAAGTTTAAGTTGTTAAGGCAAAAGCTAGGAATATGCGACTCCTAATATAAGAAAGAGTGTTAGTTAAGTTGTTTAAGACTGCATCTTAACATACGTGACACATGTTACTTTTTTTTTTTTTGAATATTTTAACAATTTTATTTTTTAATTTTAGGAAGCAGTTAGGTTATTCACATTTTATTTTATGACTGAAGTTTAGGATCGCAATCTTTTATCTAGTAATTGCTTTTTATTGTTTTTTTATAATCATGTTGTAGTGTATAATGTCTTTAGTTGAATTCTAATTGGCAATTCTATAGTTCTGCATCAGTTTTTCATTTTTTTTCTTCTTACAAGTTACCTTGTTTTTCTATTTTCTGAATTTAAACAATTACACGCGAGCAATTTTATCTGTTTGAAAAACGATGTCAACTCCGTTTGTGGTGTCCATAGACCATCGCCTTCGAAGGGCATGGTAATGTATCGTCAGTAAGCTTTTCTCATGCTGGTGGTTTTAATTTTTGTTAAAATGTAATGCATCTAAAAATAACGTAACAAATGGGTGATAATAACACGGCCTGTGTTTTGGAATCCGAACTTCATTGGTTGTCCTTCATATGGTAAAATATAAGCCACCCGACCAAACATTTTTAACGGAAGCTTGAACCTGCAGTCCCTCAAGCCTTTTAAGTTTCGATTATTTACATCCTGAAGTAAAAAAATTTCTTCTCCATGTCATCGATATCAAATCAATTTAAAAATAATTGTTGATTAAAATATTTTACATTCAATTCATACAAAATATTAAAAATGAATGCGTAGTTAATAAATTATCATATTTAAAATTTCCGTCTCACAAATTAAAAAAAATCCCAGGTCATCATGCATACATGTCAATAAGCTATAATCATTCAATTTTTTTTTTTTTAATTAAAATATGTGTATATATTAATTAATTCTTTTATACTTGATTTTTATTAAACGTGTTTCACAAACAATGGAACTTTCAGTCTGCACAGCAGCAAAACGTGGGCCACTGTAATTCCCAAATTCATCAATCTCTATCAAAACTTGAAAAGTGAGGTTGACAGTTTGGGCCAACCATAACGCGAACATGTGGAGAGGGTAGTTCGGTCAAATTCGATTTATTTTTTAAATAGAGATAAAAAGTTTTATTTATTGTTCTCTTTAATAATAAGGATATAATAATTGGTTTTTGACAATGATATTGTTTGCTTAATACTTTCTTGGTTTTTGATTACGAAAAGTGGGTTATAAAAATAAATAATGTTTGAGAAGATAGGAAGTACAATTAGACATTCAAGTGCTCATATCGTTTTTAAAAAGTTATTTTTTTAGATGGCTATATTTATGATTAATTTTAAATATACAAACTTAATGTGGAGCCTCACCGGATATAAAATTAGGAATTCCATTACGTTATTGATTATTGATTATTAGCCATTCTAAAGTTTAATTTTAATTTAAAATTTAAATAATATAATATTTATTATCAAATAATTAAAGAATATAATAAATAATTTTAAAAGGTATAAAATTTTAATATCTAATAGATGTTATTTTACTTATTGCTAAAAAATTTAGAATATCACACAGATTTTATCATTGGAATAGAGTGATCTAATAGGAGGAAGGATTCTCGCCTTGGGTCAGAGCTCTGCGAATCGATGTACCTAAAATAGAAATAAGATAGTTAGGAGTGAAGCCGGTTTGCGGCGTGTAAACTCCGATGCTTAAGTCAGTAACTAATAAAGAAGTATATAGTTCAATAAGATACAAAAAAGAGAGAAAGTGCTTGTGGTCTTTACCGACTCGGACTGTCGAGCTCAAAATTTGTGATAGATAAGGATGTTTGAGTTTTTTTTTTTTTTTAGGTAAATTGCTCACTATAAAGACCAAGATGTAGAATAAAATACCCCTCTTACACTAAATGGGTGCCAAAAGTTCATTTAATACAGCAAAATTAATATTTATAATGGCCTTGATTGTGTAAGTATCAAAGAACGAGAGCTCGATTGAACAGTATACGACTGATTTAAATAGCCGACAAGTCATCTCACCATCACCTTCTGCCAGCATAGGGTGGCACAATAAATGACTACAATATGGGATTTCAAGCCTTAAATGCGATGAAACGTTCCATCAGACCTTGAAAAATGCGTCTTGATCACTCATATGGGTTGCTTGTTTTTACTGAAGGCAATTTTGTTTGCCTCAAAATTTTGGAGCAATTAGTACGGGGTTGGGTTGCCCATTTTGTGCTAGTCTTCAGGGGATAGCAAGGACAAGTTTAGAAAAATTATTCAACATAAGTCCTCTAAATTTTTTCTATCATGAAGTAAAAATAAAAATTTTGACATTTCGATTTCCTAAGGTGAGCCGAAGAATTTAACTTGGGCTTTTAGGTGTTAATATAAATTATGAACCACAATGGTTCGTATTTATTATGAATATGCTACTTCTCAACCTATTATTTTTGAAAAGATGTAATGATAGTCTGGTGCCACTTCGTATTTTGCAACATTGCCATGTATAACCCTAGGGATGGCTATTTTTAAGTTCGTACGTTGTTTTAAGACGTCTCGTCATTTCTAAATGACGTGGCAAGAACTTAGCCCCCAATCTGATGGCTTCTAGGATTCGTTGCATCGTTCTATTGTCTTTAAACTTATTATAAATATCCTTTGCCTGTCGACTTTTTTTTTTCTTTTATTTTACGTGTTGTCTATCCTTTGCTATAAATTGCTTTTCTTAAGATCATTATTCACTGCTTTCTTTATTTTCAACAACAGCTAGCCCTCGTTTGCTATCATTTTTGTGTCTATTCATTGTAAGAATCTCCTTCTTTATATTCTTCTTTGCATATCTTACGGTTATCATTATACAACATGCATCTTTGCCTGCAGTAGAGGGATGTGTCAGGGGTTCTGATTGCAGATGTAAATGGGAGTCTTTGAGGCATAATTTTGTATTAGCAAGCAAGGTCCTAGGGTCATGAAAACAAGTGCAGCATTTGAATCTTTAGGATAAATTACAAACTTAAGATCAGTGGGACTTGTTAGCCTTGGAAAGATGTTGAACTCGAGCTCTGATCATCCTAAATAAGTGTTGCGTGTCTGTAAAAAATGAGTTTTAGTAGTGAAAGTATTGAAGTAGTGTCTTGAGGCCAGTTGCCTTAGAATGTTATTGACATTGACATAGAGTCAAGTTCATCTCTAAGCTTGAATGATGACGAGTTTACCACTGATTCTATTTCTCCCTCAAAGCCCACGACTGAATACGAGACAGATTGATTTCTCTTGATAATTAGTGAGTAGGACCTCTCGTTATACTAAGATGCCTACGAGGTGAACAGGCTAGTGTCGCTGAGAATTTTTCAAAGAGATGAAATATCGAGCCAACCCCCGCCTGAAGAAATTGTCTTTAATTAAGAGTTATTTTTGCTAGGAGTAAGACTACTACTTTAGCCCTTCTTCGCCAACTTGCTTACCTATTTTTATATCACTCCATATCAACTTGTGCCAAATAACTAGAGAACCTTGGCCAGACTTTATATGCTACGGCGAGAATACTTTAGTGAGTCACCTAGCATCTCTGAGGTGGCATACATATATACCTTGAGAAAAATTCGGGGTCGAATTTTGGATGGTATTACTTACAAACTAAATCAGGGAGTCCTAATCCAGTAAGAAAAAATTCTTCTAGTAATAAATACTGAAAAAATAAGTAATTTTTTATTAGAGGCGAGCATAACCTTACAGCTAAGAGGAGAGTCCTAATCAGCTCAGCTCAACTCGATCATGGATAGGTTGTCTATTCTTCGATAAGGAGTCGAGTGAAAGGATGACGTTACTAAGGGACATTGATATTGATTATAAAGACATACTTCTTGAGGCATCTCTAGTAGAATCGAGTCTGGTTGCCTCTTACCTATCTCACATCGCCTTAAATCGAATGAAAGCGAAGGGTAAGAGACAACGAATAAATCGATGCTTTTATACAAGAAGCGCTAACTCTTTCATTTTTGCTTGTAGGTATGGCTGGTCAGAAGCAACATTGTTCTATTTCAAGAGGTTGGCGACTGCCAGAAGTGTTAGTAGAGGTAGGGGCCACGAGCAAATGCCATTGCCTCCTCTTTTATGTCGACAAAAAATGCCTAGGATTACAGTCAAAGATAAGGGAAAAGCTCCAACTCTGCCACAAGATCATTCTAATAGTGGCAATAGCTTCCTGTAATGGGTAAGAAAGAGGCTTTGAATTAGAAAAGGACCAAAAAAACTTTTAAGTAGCACGACTATTACTGTGAGATCGAGCAGATCCAATTCTATTGAGGTATTGGGGTCTACCTAATGTGTCATATCAGAGTCTGCCCAATGTGTCATCGAATCTTTACCTAGGGTCCTTGTGTCTCCTATCCTATAATGCTTTATTCTTTCTCATACCCTTATGCAAAAGGTGGGGTTACCTGGCAATAAGAAGGATAAATGGCTGGTAATGATTTGCCTTCTCCCTCTTCTTAATACTGATATCCCCCTGGTTGACAGGGATATTAATGAAGAGGTGGGCCACTTGAATCCTAAGGCGATCATGAAATATGTTTGGGATTCTTTAATTTTGGCAAATCTCTTGCTCATTCCTGATTCTATTTTACTGACTCGAAAATTGACATATATGTCTTCCTTTTTAGATTTTGCACGTGTTTACGCACTAGCAAAAGCATATTAAATCTCACATCTAAGGTGTCATTGCTCAAATTTGAGAGGTGGATTAACTAAAATAGGAGATTTGTTTATTGAATAAAAAATCAAAAAAGGACTATAAGGGCTAGAAAAAAATACGAGAGGATCTAAAAAAGAGAATAATGATCGTCGAGTCAAACTTAATGACTTCTGACCAGAAAATTTTGTATTTTAAGAATGACTTAGACTCGTAAAAAAAATTAATAACACTTTCGTCGATCTTCTTATTAGTAGAGACACTACCATAAAGGGTCTTCGTGAGAAAGTGAAAAGGCTAGAGGGAAATGAGTCATCTTGAGGAAAGGAGCTGTTAAAGATTGAGGCCAATATTCACAAGTTGCAGGCAAACCTTTGCTCAGCTGATGACCGAGCTCGGGACTAGAATGAAAAAGAAGTATTCTTCAGACTCAAGAATGTTAACACGCTTGTGGAAGAACGCTTGTCAAAGGTGGACTTTGGCTAGCTTTTCATCAAGCTGAGCGTTGAAAGGCCATTCGATGAGATATCTCCTCAGACAGGCGGTGTCTAGACTCTAAAAGTTCCTATGAAAGGAGAGAAGAAGGAGTTATAATAGGATATTACTAAGACTTCCCTCATCCTTCCTCCCAAATCAATAAATCCTCCAATTAGACTAGAGTAGCAAGGTCAACAACCTTCCTCCGATCTCCCACCATCGCCTGACATTACTAGTGAAGTAGCTACAGGTGGGCCATCAGGCGTACATAAAGAATCCCGAGATTATCCAATAAAAACTAGTGGTCCTAACAAATAAATAGCTGAGTTGGTTTTATTCTCATTTGCCGTTGTTTTTTATTTCACTTTTTTTATATTGTACATACACCCTATAGTGGTATTTTGCAAATGTAACCATATTATCTTTAATATATCTATGAACTTTTCTGGTATGTGCTCTCTGTCACTTTTTTATTTAGAAACATATAACCTTCTTTCACGGTCAAAGTGATCGTCGAATAAAGCAAAAATATTTCAAGTACACAAGTTACCAAAACAATGTTAAATCATGTAAAAAATGTAAAGTAAATAAATTACCGAAGTGATGTAGAATTAATTAAAAAATGCCAAATAGACAAATTACAAAAGTGATGTAAAATTAAGTAGAAAATGTCAGGTAGACAAATTACCGATGCGATATCGAATTAAGTAAAAAATGCCAAGTAGACAAATCACCGAATTTGACGTTGTGCAACAAGAAATCATTTCGAACAGATGAATTACTAAAGCAACGTCGAATGATAGAATATTCAATGTAGTTAAACTATTAAATTGGTGTTGATACAATATATAAATCAACCAGCCAACTTACTGTGGCAAATAATCATTTTTATGGATAATATAATTTTAGCAGCTTGACGTTTCATGGCCTTTTCACCTTTTACGCGTTTAGATGTTGTAATTTATAAATGTCAGGTCATTTTACATCAATAATTTTGTATAGTTCTTCCTAATTTGCCCCCAATACACCTTCACTGGGAACTCGATTATTGATACTAATTTGTTTGGTGACTAAATCACTGACATAAAATTTTTTAGATCGGACCCTTTTGTCGTAATAGTGGGCTATCTTTCTCTAGTAGGCGATAGTCTAGATAAAAGTCTATTCCCTTCGTTCTTCTAATAGGTTCAACTTGAGCCTTCTTATCCGGTCGTTATCATTTTTATTAAAATGACTAGCCCAGCAAGTAGGGGTGCTAATTTTAACCAGCGTTATTGCTTCAGCTCCATATGTAAGGCTCAATGAATTTTCACCAATGGCTATTTTTAGGATTGTCCTGAGGCTCCATAATACTTGTAGTAGCTCATCCACCTAGGTGCCTTTACAGGTTCCAAATTTTTTCTTTAGTTATTGCCTAATTACTTTCTTCGCAGTCTCTACTTGCTTATTGGCTTTTGGATAAGCAGGCGAGGTGAATAGCAATTCTATACTCAATTCGACATAGAAATTTTTGAAATTGACATTGTTAAACTATTTTTATTATCAACTATGATCATTTTGAGAATGCCAAAATGATACATTAGACTATTTCTTATAAAAGTGGTAGGTTTTTTTCCATTATATTTACTAAAAGCTCGACCTCGACCCACTTTATAAAGTAGTCGATAGCAACTATTACATATTTTATTTGGACCTGTCCTATTAATAAGGGCCGATCAGGTCAAGCTCCTATTACGTGAATGGCCACAGGCTAGTTATAGTAGTGAGCTTTTTTAGAGGTTAACCAGTGATATTATTATATAATTAATAGTTTTTGTACTACTTAAATGTTAGGACTGCATCTCTTAAAAGCATTGGCCAATAATACCCTTGTCTTAGAATTTGATATGCCAGAACTTGCCTCCCACTGTGATTGCCACAAGAACCTTGGTGGACCTTTTGTAATATCAAGTCAATTTTATTTTTCCTCAGACACCTCAAGTAAGGTGATTCATAGCTATATCGATAAAGAACATCGTTAATTATGATATATTTGGTTGATCAATTTTTTATTTTTTGGGCCCGAATTTTATCATTTAGCAGCTTTCCCCCTGTATGTATAACCAAATAGGGTCTATTCATGAAGATTCATTCTATGCGACCAATACTTGGCTTGAGCAGGTATCTTTTTCTATATTTTTTGGGGGTCAATATGGATATAGGAACAAATTGATGAGCCTTTTAATGAAAAGTAAAGGCCAAACTAGACAGCATGTCAGCCCAAAAATTATCTATCCTTAAGATTTGCTCTGTAGTTACTATATGAAACCTTTTTATAAGTTCACGAGCTAGAGTGAGATAGCGCTGCATGTTGCCCTCATTTGCCCAAAATTGGCTATTAATTTGCTACATCACTAATTGAGAATCCCCCTTTGCGTTTAAATTTTTTATGCCCAATAATGTAGCCATCTCAGCCTGCCCAATAAAGCTTTATATTTTGTCTTATTATTAATGGCTGAGAACTAAAATTTTAGTGCACTTATGACTTTCTTGCCTTTGAAGCTTACGAGAATAATTATGGCCCTACACTCTTGGGTGTTCGAGGCTCCATCAATGAAAATTTTTCATGACTTTAATTAATTGGGTAGCTATCCCTCTCCCTATCATTAATACTAGGTTGTCGTACAGTAACATTTTTAAGATAGTGTGCTCAGCTATGAAGTCAGTCAAAACCTATCCTTTGATGACCTTTTGTGGCTTAAAATCTATATTAAATTTACTTAATTTAACACACTAATTAACTAGCCTTCTCGAGAGATCGTGTCGGTGTAAAATTTGTCTAAGGAGTTAATCAGCCAAGGTAGTAATGGGGTGAGCTTAAAAGTATAGGAAAAGCTTTTTAACCACAATCACTAGTGCCAATGCTAACTTTTTTAGCACTGAGTACGTAGTTTTTGCATTAAAAAAATTTACTAATATAATAAATTAACTTTTGTACCTTATTTAGATCTTCTTTTGTCAGGACGACACTGACCGCATGGTTGCTTACTACTAAATATAGGTACAGAGCTTCTCCAAGCATTGGGTTTGTCAGTACCGGCATTCTGACCAGGTATTGTTCTAGCTTCTAAAAGCTAGCTTTATATTCTAATGTCTATTTCATAGCCTTTCTCTTTTTTATTAGTTGAAAAAATTTCAAGCACCGATCGATTGCCCTAGAGATAAATCAATGGAGGAAAGCCACCCTTTTAGTAAAGCTTTGTAACTCCTTAGAATTAATGGTGACTTCAGACCCATGATTGCCTTTATCTTCTGTAGGTTTGCCTCAATGCCATGCTTATTCATGATAAATTTCAAAAATTTTTCTAAACTGACGCCAAATGTATATTTCTCAGGATTCAATTTTATATAGTACTGTGTTAACAAAACAAAGATTTTCTCAAGTTGTTTTACATGGTCATTCCTATCTACAGACTTAATGATTATGTCATTCACATATACCTTTATAGAAGATCCTATAAATAGTTTAAATATTTAGTTAACCAATCACTAGAATGTTGTGCTAGCATTCTTTAAGCTAAAAGGCATTATACGATAATAATACAATCTTTAGTTAGTAATAAAGCAATTTTCTCCTCTCTAATAGGTGCATTGCTATCTGGTTGTAGCTAAAAAAGGTGTTTATGAAACTTAACGACTGATGTCCTGCAGTGGCATCTACCAACTGATTAATTCGAGGTAAAGAAAAATTATTCTTCGAGTAGACCTTATTTAGGTCAGTAAAATTTACGCACATTTTTTATTTTTCATTTGGCTTTTTTATTATAACCATATTAGTCACCCAATTAGAATAATGGACTTTTTTGATAAACTCTACTTCTAAAAGTTTGTTCACCTCAGTCTAAATGGCCTATTTTCTCTTCTAATTAAAGGTTCGCCTCTTCTACCTAGTAAGTTTGGATGACAGGTGAATAACGAGCCTATGCGAGATAACCTCAGGATCAATCCCTGGCATATCAGTGTGGCTTCAGGCAAAGATATCTCTGTTACAATGGAGACATTTTCAAGTTTTTGTGCCTTCAGGCTATTGAGATGTGATCAAATCTGAACAATTTTCCTAGAGTCATTATAATCCAAGGTAATCTTTTCTAACTTCTCAGCAGGTTTAGCCACTGAAGTACTATTAAATTGAACTAGGCCTTCTACCTGCAAGTCTGTAGTTCCCTATTAATGGATTTATCACTTTTAAAATTTCCTAATTTTAGAGTCACTTAAGTAGGCAATAGATAGGCTTAAAAAAGATTGCAAAGCAGGAACGTGCTTTCGTTTAATTCCCACAAACAATATCAATCCTATCATTAACCCAAAA
This sequence comes from Trichilia hirta, assembly GCA_035221805.1. Lineage (NCBI taxonomy): Eukaryota > Viridiplantae > Streptophyta > Magnoliopsida > Sapindales > Meliaceae > Trichilia > Trichilia hirta. The sequence continues at coordinate 21,071 of JAWDEX010134600.1, forward strand.
CTTTAACTTTAGATAATGTATACTTTCCACAGCCTCAGTGACTAGAAAAATTGGTTAACCAAGTATAATAGAATAGGACATATACAAGTCCACCACCTGAAACTCAATCATGATAAGCTTTTACTAAGGCCTATCCCCTGTAGTCACTGATAAAGACACCACTCTCAAAGGCATGATGTATGATTCCCTAAAGCTATAAAGGGCGAACTCAGGGCTTCTTAACTTTAAATTTTCAATGCCTAGTGAATCTAATGTGTATTTAAAAATAATATCGATCGAGCCAACTGTGTCAATGAGTATCCTGCTAACTTTCTTTCCTCTTACACTTATTGTTACCACTAAGGCGTCATTATGAGGATAATGTACTTCCACCTTATTTGCATCGGTAAATATAATAGGAATTGATGCAATTTTGAGCCTTTTTTCTTCTCTGACATTGATAATATGGAAATCATTATTGGGGCTCAATTGTGAGTATCTTAAATAGTTTTTTCAAGATCAATTAGAATTTTTTATCAAGGTTGGTCAGCCTGATATTATTATAGTTTTGTATCTTTTAGTTATACTAGAGAGTTAGGAGATTTCCCTTTATCATTAGCTATCAAATGGTCCAAGTAATAATTCTTCACCAGGAGATCAATCTGTTTCTTTAAGTGAAAACAGTTATAAGTGTTGTGTCCATAACATTCATGATATTCGTAAAAACATTCGCTAATTACCTTCACCTTGTCAGATCTTATGAGAATTGGTTCAGCTACATATAGCCTATTATCCCTCACATAGCGTAGTGCCTGCAAAAAAGGGATATTCAAATGAGTAAATTCCCTTTACTATAAGTGTTTTACTCTGTCAGGCTCTTTATTTGAGGTGAGCCTCTTAACCATTAGGTCTTCTTTGTTGTGTTAGAAATATTTAATGCTTCTTTCTTCTTTTTTTAAATTTTACCACTCCCAATTTCCTGTTTCTATCTTTAAGAACAACATTCCTTTACGAGTTAGAGATGGCTCATCCTTTTCTCCTATCTTCTGATGATACCTGATCTTTTATATCCATCTTATCAAATAACTCCTTGCTCACAGCCTCGAATATGGTGATTGACCATTTATTGATGGCATACCATTCTCTCTCTATGCTAAGCCTTTTTCACAGCTTTTTTAACCCAAAGGGTGGTGAAAAGCTCCTAATTCAATGACTTTTTTATGATACCCTGATACAAAGTTCTGAAGGCTTTTATTAGGACCTTGCTAGAGTAAGAAAAATAAGTTGGCACTATAGGCAGTCTAGATGGCCCCTCAGAATTTATCCATGAAACTTTGACTCAGTTGCCAAAAATTTCTTATAATTTTCCTAGGTAGGCTCCTAAACCATATTTGGGGTTGCCCTTCTAGGGTCAACTAAAACAAACGGTACATTTGAGGTTCGTTTAGTTCTTAAATGTACATTATTTTCTTGAATATATCCAAATATAGCGTAAGATCGATTTTGCTAGTATAAGGCATAATCTGAGGCATTTTGAACTTTATGAGGATAGTTAGCTCTAATATATCCTTAGTAAAAAGAGAATCACTACATTTTCCCACTCCAAAGTGTTTGCTCAAGCTTAAAATTGGATCTATTTTTATTCCCAACTTCTTTTAATATTTTCTTAACATATACTTCTAAGGCTCGTGAGTCCAATGTTTGAGGTACATCCAGGCGAGTATAATGGTTCTTAAATTTGATTTTATTGAGTTGTGATCTCAAATTCACTGTACTGCACTTCAACTTAACACCCATCCTTGCACTTATTCTGGGGCTACAAAGAGTATCAGACATTCTCAACTTATTATAGTTATCCATTTTGGGGTTCACATGTGAATTAATAACTTTTACTTTTACTTTCTATAAGGTGGTAAAGCGAGCATTCCTTCTTCCTATAGTGATTGTAGGGCATCGGGCCTTTGGGTCCTTTTCAGATTATAGGTGGCTTGCAATCACCTATAAACTTTTTTACATTATTGGCACGTCTTCTTATTGTGATGCTCCTAAATTACCATCCATAGCCTTGAGGCCCCCTTTTTTAATTGCTTGTTCCTCAGTTCTAATGTGCATATTTTTCTATTATCCTTTATTTGCCTATCTCTATACTCTTCTTGTTCCTCTTATAACTGTAATGATCCACACCCTTCAACTCTTGTAGTTACCTTGCTTGCTAATTGTGTGACAGTATATTCCTAAAATTCATTTTTATTAGAGAATTATGCGTCATTACCTTTATCAGTCGGGCAGGTAGGGTCCCTATCCTTCTTCATTTGCAATTTTTTAGAAAAATGATTGCGTCTGTGTTCATCCATTCACACGTGAATTATATTGTAAGGTTTTTGAAAGGCTTTTTGTAAGATTCCTATAAACGGCGCCAACTATTGATGTCTAAATTTTTTCAAGGTAAAAAATTTAGAATATTATACAGATTTTATTATTACAGTAGAGTGATCCACTAGGAGGAAGGAGTTATTGCCTCAAGTCAAAGCTCCGTAGGCCGCCATACCTAAAACAGAAACAAGAAATCTAAGAGGGAAGGCAAGCTCCGATGCTTAAGTCAATAACTGGTGAAAGAGTATATAGTTCAATAAGAGACAAAAGAGAGAATGTGTGTTTGTGGTCTTTACTGACCCAGACTGTCGGACTAGAGAATCTGTGATATATAAGGGTGTTTGAGGTTTGTTTTTTTTATAAAACAATTGTAGAATCCCATTTAAACTTGAGATTTATGAAATACTAATATAAGTAAATAATTGGTATATTGATTAAGGCAAAAGGTAAGTAAAAACGAGCGAGGGGTATTTTAGTAATTTTGGCACAATTACTGTAGTAGTAACAAAATTTGGACTGGTTGACACCAAATGAAATCTTGTAACACATAGAGCATCATGCCATAAATGGCATTCGAATTGGATGAATATTGAGAAGGTTATGGCCTTTTATGCTAATTGTGTAAAATTGCGACTTAATTTCTAAAGCAGATCACCTTTAGTAGCGTTGTTTTTCATAACTCTTAATATCGGTTGGAAGCTCATGATGTGTAGAGTTCAACGCTGTAAAAACACTCAATTTGGATAAAGAATGATAAAGTTATGATATTTTAGTGAAAATGTCAGAAATGAATCGAAAGTCAAAAAATCGAGCATATTATGAATACAGATTATGAAACATAGGTCGAGACGCAGAATAGGGTGAGAAGTAACTATTTTGCCTGAAATAATAAATTTTTCTAAAATAACAATTTTACCCTTGTGTCTTTATATATAAATAGGGTGGCTTTGTTCTATTTAGGTAAGGAGAGGGAGGAGTGAAGAGGAGAGAGAATTTAGAGAGAGAAAGTTTGGATTGTCATAACTTTGTGCACACACATCGGATTGATGCACCATTTATGTTATCGGACTCGTGTCAATGAGAAAAATCAGATTATGGCCACCGATTACCGAAAATATTATCAAAATAGTGCCCGCATGCAACTGTAGTATTA
>JAWDEX010136013.1:0-24482 GCA_035221805.1 Trichilia hirta
GAATTGAATTTAAATTTTTTTAGTTAATAATTAATTATTATTGTTATTTATTTATTTTATTTTAATTAAAATTATTTATATTAAATTTTTTTCTTATTGAATTTAATTATTTTTGTATTAGAAAGTTAGAATTAATTTAATTTTTTTAATTAATAATTAATTATTATTGTTATTTATTTATTTTATTTTAAATAAAATTATTTATATTATACTTTTTATTATAAAATTTAATTATTTTTGTGTTAAAAAGTTAGAATTGATTTAAATTTTTGAGTTAAAAAGCTAAAATTTTATTTAATTTTTGCGTTAAAAAATTAGAATTTAATTTAATTTTTACATTTAAAACTTAGAATAAATAATATATAAATTAATTATAATTAATTATTAAATAATTAAATTAAGATGACACATCATTCATCATAAGGGTCACATGAATTTTTTTATGATATAGATGAATCAATATCCCTATTCGAATATTATAAAAATATTCTAAAAGAGCAACATCTTTATAATACAACAAACCTAATAAAAGTTACAACAATTGATAATAGCAAATAATTTAGGTCTGAAATATGGCAAATTTTTAAAAAAAATATTGAGCTGAATAAAACAAAATATAAATTTTTTGATACGATATACCTACACAAAAAAAAGGATGGGTTAAGCACTCTTAAGAGACATATAGATAAAAAATATTTAGGTCGCTTAAAAAATTTATAAAGATAAATCTAAATTAGAACAATCGGTGAGACTATTAGTGATAATTTTCGCTTTGACCCTATTATATCAAGAGATGTAGTTGTAGATAATCAGTCATTTATACAAAGTGAATATCTATATTTTGTTCAAATGATGCAATAACATCAATTCGCTTGCAAAAAAATACCTAAGATTATAATACGAATACATACATTTAAAAAATTTAAAGATATGAAACAAACTTTAATTGCTATTCTAGAATCAAGTCATTATATATTTTTATTGACATCTGATAATTAAAAAGGTATCAATGATTTGTATTATATTTGTGTTACTTATCATTAAATTGATAAAGATTAGCAATTAAATAAAAGAATTGTAAGATATAATTTTTTTGAATTTTCACATAATGTTAGGGCTATTGCAAAAATCATTAAAAGTGTTACACAAGAGTTTAAAATCACAGATAGAATTTTTTGTATTTTATTTGATAATGCATCTAATAATACAGATGTCATTCTTCCTTTTAAAGATGTATTAAAACCCCACTTAGAAGAAAAGTTATTTCGCAATAAGTATACTTGCACATATTAAAGTTATATGTATAAAATGGTTATAAAATGATGAAACTAACAATTGATGCTATTAGAAGTGTTATTTTTTATTTAAAATTGGCTCTAATCAGAGCCCAATCATTTAAAAAATTATGCCATTAATATGGGTTAAGAGCAAAAAAATTAATTTTAGACATGCCAATAAGGTGGAACTCGACATATGAAATATTTAAAAATATTTTGCCTTATCTAATTTTGATTATAAAATTCTAAAATATAAAAATGAGTAGTTATAAATTAACTGAAGAGTATATTCGAGTAGCTGAAATTATTTTACAGTTTTTATCAATATTGAAAGAAATCACAGAATTTTTGTCTGGACAATATTACCTAATAGCATATAATATAATTCTTATGTTATGTAGAATTGCATATATTTTTAAATAATACATAGAGCATCTGATATTCGTCAGGATAATATCGGTCATGGTAGATAAATTTAAAAAATATTATAATGACATGCCACTTTTATATCATTATATTATGTCTAGATCCTAGGATAAAGGTTTCTGGTTGTGAAACTGTTATAGAATAATTTTATTTATTTTTAGATCTAAATAATTTCAACATTTGCGTCATAAAACTCATACATGAATTCATCAATGTAAAAAAAATTATCATCCAATCTTTCAAATATTTTTCACTTGTACGAAATTAAGTATTTTGTAAGTACTTCTATATCGACTGGTCAAGATGGCTCTTCTTTCTCTTCCTCAGCTCCCATTATTTCTGGCAACGATTTTAATTCATATATAAAAGCTAACAAAAGATCAAAAAGAGTATCATTATCGTTTAACGAGCTTTCGTATTATATGCAAGGTCTAACAGTAGAACTGAAAGCAAATTTTAATATCTTAAAATGGTGAAAGAAAAATCATAAGTTTTATCCTATCTTAATAAGAATGACAAGAGATTTTTTCATACTACCAATGTCTACGATTTCATCATAAAGTACATTTAGATTAAGAGATTGAATATTAGAGTCATGCAAAAATACAATAGCCCCAAAGATATTGAAGATACGAATGTGCTTCAAAGACTGGATTAACAAAGAAAGGAGATTACAACAACTTTAGCTACAATCAGCTCCTACAGCAAACTTTAGTTATGAACGAGATAAGAAAAAAGAGGAAGATGAAGGCGAAGGCGAAGAATAACGATATTCAACTACTATCTCTTTGTAATTAGGATTTAGATTTAATAATTTTTAATGAGATAAAGCTCAATGTCCTTCTCTTTATAATATTTTTTTGATTAATTTATTCTATTTTTTATTTATTGTTATAATGTATAATTAAATATAAATAAATTTATGAAGTTCAAGCTAAAATATTTTTCTCATTATATTTTTAATTAATTAATAAAATTTAATATCGTTTGAGGTATTTTTTTATACAATTTTTGGTAATTTAAAAAATAATTTAATTAAATTTAAAAAATTAAACCAAAAAAATCCATTCTATGAATCAAAATTTAAATTAAAAATCAAAATAAAATCAAAACTGAAATCAAACCAAAATCAAAATTCGAATCAAAATCTAAATTGTTAATAAACCGAAACTGGCCCAGATTAGATTGGTGACGGTTCCATTTTCGATTCTGGGCTAGTTTTACTTATTAGAAATCGTAGAACCGACACAAACTCGCTTGTCATATTAATCGATTTGAACCAATTTCATCTTTTCTAGTTTTTCAACCCAGACTGAACCGACTCAAAATTGCCAGTTTCTTCCCGTTAGACAACTTTAATTATAATCTAGGAATTATGGCACATTAAATATTATCCATAATTATTGATTTTTCAAGAGTTTAAAATAGGCTCACTACTAACTAACTAAATATTTATTTAGGTCTTTTTTCCATAATTTAATTATTGTAATATTTAGTTTAAATATAAAATGATTGCTTAATAGTTAAGTTTTGACATTTTTAATAAGAAAAAATTTAGAAAATCAAGCTCTTTCCTGAAGTGTTTGGGCATTGCTTCTTTTGCACTTTGAATAGCATAGATTAAAGAGGTTTTACAGTTTTAAAGCTATTTTTTATCAAATCAAATTATAAAAATTGGGTCAAATCCTTTGTCTAACTTAATTTTAACATATATTTTGATATATGTTCTCCGAGATACTTGAAGATTTACGTTTGTTTTTGCATATATCTATCTTTCAATACCTGATTAAAGGCAACGAGGCAATGCAATCCTGTTAAAGGATGAAACCACTCTTGGAGGAAAGACACATTTATTGTCAACAAAAGAGTATCTAACTTTCTTCATGCTCTTTCTAAATTGCAGACTATTCTATGAATAGATATTTGGTAAGCAAAATCAAATTCCTTATACTCAATGGGTTCCACCGTAGTTTCCAACTTAAAAAGACTTAAGAACTATTGGTATTTTACATGTCACACCGCTCCCATCCTTGGTGTTGAATATTAATGCGCATGAAGTTGTAATTGCTTTAGGTTCACCAACCCAAGAACCAGTGACACGTGCAAATTCACCTAGCATTACTGCGGTGATGGCTTCTAGATAAACCTCATCCATGTGAATTCTCGTAATTCTTGTTGTGGGAAGTATGTATTTCACGGGCATTCGTGGTGCGTTACTATCTAAACCTAAGAGGGCAGTGAGAATATGTATAATGTACTACTATTGTGAATGTATTTCCCGTTTTTGCTCAGATTCACTGATACAATTTCCATTGACGGGGAACACCAGCAAACTCCTTAGAAAATTTTCTCTAGAAAGTCGTGGAAAAAACACGAGAACAAACAATTAAAATAAGGTAATAACCAAATTTTACAGAAGAGATCAAACAAGTAAAATAAGATAAAGACCAAATTTTCTTGACATTTCAACTCTTTATATATGTTCATAAATTTGCATATATCGGGCATAGAAAGTAGCACACAATATGGGTTGGAAGTCCTAACGGACCCGCAAATTAAAATTTGAAAAGATGGGTGCGATTGACCAAGAGAAAGAAGACACCTCTCACATACCCCACTATCGTCGACAAAATAAACAAATCCAACCAGTAAGGCAATAATCCTTAGATTCCTGCCAATCTTTTTGAAACGTAAGGTCTTCTTTTCACATGTTGCGATTCTGCTTGATTTATCAACGATTGTGAAGAGGGTCTGAAACGTTAGGAACTCTCCTTTTACTAGAAAAGAAAGAATCAAATGAGTGCCTCAAACTTGGCAGTGACTGCCTCTGATTTTGTTTCTCTGGCACAGTAAGTGAGTTACTGTTCATACCGAAAACCATTGATTCTTCTTTGTCTGCTGAGACTAATAATGACAGAAAAATCACCACAGTTAACTTCTGCAACAACCCGACTTGTAGCACCTGTCGATGTTGCATCTTGTTGCGGCAAAAAATGACTATGAGCATTCTTCTTGGGAGAGAGAGAAAGATAAAAGAGAAAGAGAGAACTCTTCTTAAATCTTCAGACAAATGAAATGCAAACCAGGGGACCAGCTGAAGAAGGGTGCGGAGAGAAAAGCAACTGCAGGAAAAGCTATATGGCTTTGGCCTTTGTTTGGAAATGTAAGAAAAGAAGGGACACAACTTACGATGGAACTTTTTATGGCTATTTTGCTTTTCTTTCTTCTCGCTTTCAGTCCCTGAAATAAGGGTCACTCCAAGTCTAATTTATAGCATATAGCATACAGAGCTTGGCTCTTGTGCCCCTTTTTTTTTTTTTTTTTGATCGACATTATTTGTCTGTTTTGGAAAGTAGTCGAGTTTCTCTTTTTAGCTACTTCCTCTGCTGGCAGAAAAAAAAAACTCAAATACAAGTGGTTTATACCTAAAAGAGAGTAAAACGGTTTATGAGTATCTGAGCTCCATCAGTCATTAGTCGTGTTATTCTTCCAAGAACTTTTCTTGCTTATGGAAAAGCTTATTATCACAGGCAAAGAATCCTGCAAGGGATGGAAAACAATATCTTCCTTGCCTGAAAAACAATCTTTGCTTAAAGTGGACGTTTTGAGTGGTCAAATCATGCGCAACAAAACCAATGGTCTCTCCAATAACCTTTGTTTTATGTGGTAACTATACCAAACAATATGAGAAAATCCGCTGGCTATATCACAATATTATGCAATAGTATTCCGTGACTAGCGGTTTCACTTTCTTGTTTGGATTGTCATGAGGGTTTGTTTGAAAACTTTGCTGGAATTCGACCAAAAATTGGGAAAGCTATGGCTTTATCCTTTCAAATGGCTGACAAAAAATGGATATAATATACAATTAAAAAACCTGGATTGCAATTACCATGTTGGTTTCCGTACATTCAGATTCACTTATCTGAATTGCTGTGTATAGGCCTAAAAACAAAATCGGATTGAATGCAAAGAGTAAAACATGGAAAATAATATTTTAGACAGACATGAAATTGTGGATCAGGCAAGCTCTACTCAACTTTGCACCACCGAAATTAAGTGAAACTTAGATTCAAGCGCATGAAAGGGAATCACAGACCATAACTCCTAAATAGACGACATTAATTTAAGGTTTCCTTTTGAAAAATATTTCATAGATTTAAATTTATGCTATTTTAATGATTGATTCCGCGACAGCTTAAGTACTAATTTCAGCATATGGCCCCTCTTTTCATAAGCAAAGATAGTCCAGGCTCTCAAACAACAATACAAACACTAACCTATATTTGGATTTTCCTCCATAAGTTGGACCTTAACAAGCCCAGTTTCTATCCCAATAATGGAGCTCAAGTCCATGTTTTGCTTCTAAGCCACCTTCGCCCAACATCAACATCCATAATCTGGACGTCGAGCTCTACTGTACAATCAAGACAAATGTCCATATATACATTTCGTTGCTTTCCTACAGAATTATAACCAAGTTCACCAACATCTAAATGGGTTCACTTGCATGAGACAAAGAACAAGTGAAAGATTTCAAGTATACTAATCTCATTGCAACAAAAGATATAAATATGTTAATAACAAAGCATTTTCAATCAATGTAGGAAAGTGTACCAGCTAGGGCTAAATTCATTGCATTGTTGAAGCTTATTAATCATAGAAAAGCGAGATACTAAATGAATATAGGCACTGCACCACTTATCCGGTTTATGTGCAACAGTGCAATCATGTAAATTTAGGAGATAATTTCTAGCTGGAATCTCGACTATTAATGATAGAAAGTTCAAAGCCAAAACTACACATCCCCGTTAAGAAGATTGATCGCCATTTAAGCTATCAGAAATGGGAAAAAAGTATAATTGTCAGGCTCATGCAAAGGCAGAGCTGTTGCTTGAAGACACCAAGCTCAAAGATCGTCTATGCACCAATAGCACTTGCCCCAAATAACTCAACTCATGGGCAAAAAACTCTTCAACCAAATTAATCATTCAGGTCAACGGTACCACAGAAAAAATCTTATACAAACTTCAAGCTCAAAAGTGCTTGTCTAAAATAGTGCATAATGAAAAAAAAAAAAAAAAAAAAAAATTCACTTAGCTGGCAAAAAAACACTTACACGATGCTTCTGCATGTAGATACCAATTTATACACATGAGAATTTACATCACCCAAAATTATAAATTTAAGAGTCCATGTCTTCTGACCATACAGCATTCCAAGTAAAAAGTCAAAACCAATCAACAATGTATCTGTTAACATATCCCACCAGCATTCCTCAAGGAATTACAAACCTCTTACCCAGCAGAAAACGATCTTCCAAGGCCACTGTCAGTAGCTACCTGTTTTACCAGTGCCATTCATGCAATTCAGAAATTTCCAAGCATCAGATCATGACAAACACTGACAGCAGTGGAACCACGCAGCATTTCATTGCAAGCAATTCAATATCTTCCATCAATTAGATTACAAAATGCTCACTAAAAATAAATCCTTCAGGTTAGAATACTTGTTAGCAACTATCAAGCCTCTGCAATGTTGCCAAATCTCTTTTGTTGATAATAAATCAAAGTCCTAAATTCCAGTCCAACTGCAATCTTCAATATCTTGAAAGAAACAAACAGGTATCTCTGGAGAGGAAGGCATTGTGGCCACACATTTGAACTGCTTCCAGCAAGTATTAACGTATAAGATACCTATTTTAACATGACAACTGACATCATAACCTTAAATACATGGAACCAGATATGTACCTTATGCTGCTTGTATTTTTCTCTTACAGCTTGCAAAGCACCTCCTCTTCTACTCAGATACAGGTCATGCATGATAAGAACACACTCTTTTATATCAGATGGTTTGTATCCACAATACTGTTGGAGAGAAGAAGTCTGCAGATTGCAAATAATTAACACAATAACTGCACTTCATACTTAGATAAAACATCAAAAGTTAATAAATCAGCTTACCCAAGGATGCTTTGATGGTTGAATTATGAATCTAGCAAGGAATATAACAGATGCAGCTACCAAAGAAGGTAAAAATTTGACACAAGCATAATCTAATAGACTCAATTCCGAAAGGTAGTATCCAAGGAACTCTAGTTGCAAATTGGGTACCTGTCAAAAGCACAAAAAACTGAACAATCAATAAAACATACTCATACCTCAAGCAGACGTACAAAAATGGGAAGGAGATGAGGACTATACTTACTTTGTAGCCCTCTCGTGCAACCCTAGTGAACCTCCTGCATATTAACATAACAAAAGTAATAACAATTAGCACACAGCACTAAACTCTTTGGCAATCATTATTAACAGCAGAAAGAACGGAAATTCTTACCTTAAAAATATTTTTATTGTGGGACTACCCAATTCAAACTTCAAGGACTTAAGTATGTCAGCCTCCATCCTCACCACCTTCACATTGATAATACAAAATTTTTATCACAAGAAGGGAGTGACTAATCTTAACATAGTAAAGAAATCAAGTGAAGGAAAAATAATAACTACCTCATCTTTCGTGTATGTATTATCCGTTATGTAGCAAAAATCTTCCACATTTGGAGGACTGATTTCTTCATACTTTCTACTTGTCACAAACAAAATAATTGATAAGCTAGTACAAAGTTATAGACTGAAAATAAAGGTTATACAAAAACACGTGGATGAAAAAGAGTAAAGGAATTTGGGGCCTTACGAGGCAATAAGCATCGAAGAAACACCAAGTAACTGAAGTTTCTGCCTACTGAGAGCATTTAAAGAAAGGAATCTATCAATATAAGAAATGGTAAGATACAGAGTGTCCGAAACAAGCTTGTATTCCTCAGCAACTTCCACCAACCAATCAACGAGGATCCCTCTCATGTTTGCACTAACATCCTTCTGAATCTTCTCTATGTAATCAGGTAAAGGTCTTTTCTTCGGATCAACCTGGTTATCAGAAGGTTCCAGGGTTTAATTGTAGCTGATTGACACGAAACATAACAGCATAATCTCAAACTATCTTCAACTATAATTCAGATTTGATGCCTCGATTCAGTCCTAACGCCTAATATCAGTAAGCGTTGCCATATTAAAAGTACAAATCCCAACACAGACTGTTTTTTCACAAGATACAGAAACCCTAATTCCAATTCACCGCTTCAATAATCAAAAACAGAATATAACAAGTAATGGCTCGTCTGAATTACACACTACATTGTCTATTATAATTATCCTGAAACAGTAAAACAATTTAATTTAAAGTTTAATACTTGTTTTCTAATATCCCGTTATAATTACCAGAGAAAAACAAATATAGCTAGAAGCATTATTTCTTGTTACCTCCATCCCATGAAGATACTCGTAAATTTCGTTAACATACGGCCCACACATCTGAGGATCATCCGACTTCGCACCAATATCAACATCTTTTTCAACATCATCGTTGTTGGCGGCTGTTGTCTCCTTTGTCCTCGCCAAGTTCCTCTTCACTATGGTCTTCGATTTACCCTTCGGCTTCTGGGAGTCGGGTTTCAGACTAGGATTCACCGAAACGACAACGTTCGACAAGTTGGATAATTCCCCCAGTACCACTCGCTTTTTATTTACCGTCTGATGTTCCGCATTTCCTGTTGCGGCCCTCTTCTTTGCTGCCCGTGTGACCCTAACGCAGTTCTCTTGATCCGCCATCGTACTACTCCTTTTCTGGTGTTCCGTCGATGGAGGACCTCTGAATTTGTTTCGTAAGAGAGAGACTGAGAGAGTGGACTTGCGTGGGTGGTGGGAAGGGAGGAATAAGTAGTAAAAAGGGAAAGTGGGAGGGAAAGCGCCATGGTTTTGTTTGAAAATAGAATTTAGGCGCTCGCAACTTTAAGTTTTATCTTTTAACATAAATTTTTGAAACACAAAAATTAAGTCTGAGATTTTGGAACGGGAATTTTCGGAGTGCCCGGTTTTCTTGGTGGTATTGGCGGGACTCTATTTTATGATGGGATCATTGGAGCATGTGTCGACACGTAGGAACAATCTCAGGGATGGTATGAAATGCAAATCACAAACAAAAATAATGCCCTGAGAATTTAACTGTCCTTATTTTATTAAAAGAAAATAGAAATAACGTAAATTAAAAATATTCTTTATAAGTTTATTTAACAAATATTATTATAGATTAAATAAAAAAATTAAAATATAATCATTCAATACAGAAATCACCCATTTTTATGTAAATCATAATTGATTTGAGTAAATTGTAATAAATATATTTTTTCTCTAAAATGTTTATTTTTCAGTGCTATTTTTTAAACTATGAGTCATATGGACCTGAATTTACCCTTAAGAGATCCGAAATGTAGAAATATACGGTCTCTAATTTTAGAGTTAATAAAATAATTAATCTATCAGACTATTTTGATTAACCTATAATAAAATAATAAGACGAGATCCTGAGTCTGAGAGAGGGAGTTTAGAAATCAAAAGTGCCACTTTCTCTAATTTAAGCTTTTCAGTTTTGGAAGGTTTCTTTTTTTATTTCTAACGAACTTCCAATCTATTAAAATTTGGGCTTGCCAACTTGGTCTAAAAAAATGCCGCTAGTATTATGAATTATTTCACAGATTAAAATTTTTTAATATTACTTACTATATTCCCAAATTTGTATTATAAATTTATCTCTTAAATGATTGTGTATTCATTAATTAAGTAATAAAATAAATAATTATAAAAACGTATTATCTAATCAATAAATATTACTTTATTTAAAATATCATATTTAAGATATAGATTTAATGTACGTAATATTATTTGAAATAATTTGTATTTTAACCATGTTTGTTAAATTATGCCACACAACATCATCATAGAGGAGGGATTCCAAATTTTTTATTCTAAATAATATAATATAATATTTATTTATTAAATAATTATCAAGTGTAATAAATGAATATAAATATATAATATTTAATTAAATATCATCTCATTGGTGAAAAAATTATCAAATGAAATATATTGCAGAATAATTTTTTTTTTCTTTTTATGTGATTAAAATAAAATTGTATATTAAAATATAGACACCAATTTTTACATTAAAAACTCTAAAAAATACAAGATTTTAGTCAAATAATATTTAATATATAGATTACAATTAAATATTGCAAAAAAATAAAGAATCTCATTAACTGCTTAATTAAACGAAAATTAAAAATTGAATACTTATTTAGTTCTCTCTTTTACAATCTCTTGTTTTTTATTCTCTTTATTTATTATACATTCTCTGTAGTTTTTTTCTTTTTTTTTTTAGTAAGACTCGTATATCTTTTTACTAATATTTGATAGTTAACAAATAATAAATGATCTCAAAGAATTATAAAGTTTTATATTCAATGATAAATATCACTTAAAAAAAAAAAAGGCTGTTGATAAGAAAAGTATGATAGCTTAACATTATTGGGATGTATAAAATAATATTATTACGTTGATAATAAAAATAAAATATTTGTTGTTAAGGTGTTTAGGTTCTCTGATTTCTTCTCTCTCTCTTTTTTCTTTTAAATATTAAAAATATTCTGTCAATAAGGAAATAGTATTGATATATTCTTTGTGTGGTTTAGATAATTAAATAAAATGAACGATTTATAGTAAATATAGTTAAAATTACCATAGGCTGCTGTATCATGTGCTAAGAAATTATATACATTTGGATAGATAAAATATCTAGCATTGCAATTTCTAATTTTTAAAAGAGAATATTATCGAAATTTTTATATTTTTTAAGACTAAATTTATTTTATTTATATTTTTTATTTGACGCCAAATATGTGTTTCAA
Organism: Trichilia hirta; assembly: GCA_035221805.1. Lineage (NCBI taxonomy): Eukaryota > Viridiplantae > Streptophyta > Magnoliopsida > Sapindales > Meliaceae > Trichilia > Trichilia hirta. The sequence goes on from JAWDEX010136013.1 coordinate 11,506, forward strand.
TGTCTAAATAAATTTACGAAACTAATAGTCTAATAGATGCTAACTCCACTTAACACTTCTTTGTGTTTCGTCTATCTGCTATTACTTCAAATTTTCTATTATCAAACACTTTAATTTCTCGCATATCTCAAACTACCGTAATCAGTCATTCCATGTATTTTTTTTTTAAATTAATTTAATCTAATAAATTTTTGATATACCAAAATTTAAGCTGAGAAACCCCCCACTCAAAAAAATGATTTGCTTAATGCCATGTTCATCCCCGAGTTTTCACAAACTCATAAATTAAGACTAACTCTAATACTTTTAACGAATAAGTCCTAACTATAGTTTTACAATGCAAGATACTTGTGTGCTGTAATTAGTCACATTATGTCCTGCGTTTTTTGTTTATGAAAATAAAATATATTATTAAATCAAAAGGATTCAACAATAAAAATAAAGATTAAGAAATTCTTAGAAGATTTTATTGCCCCTCCTCTCCTTTTAACCGAGTTTTGAAAGCCCGTTAATTGTCACCATAACAAATAATTCAAAGTTATAATCACAAAGAGAAGAGAATTTTCCCTGACAGATATACATATACATAGTTTCAATCATGATTTTAGCTACAGTTTGAAGGTCTAAATTAAGTTAATTAGAATTAGATTATAAATACAAATTCTTTTCAATATTGAAAAAGATTTCACCTCTAATACGGTGGTTCGAATGAACATAACATTAAAATTTGCTTCATTACTCAAACCAAGAATTTTCCCGTGTTTGCTCTGTTGATCGTGGTATTTATCTATTCACCTTGATTAATTTCTCTTGAATATCAAATGACCTGGATTTATAAATTATCCATTTCAAAATCTCATGGGGCGTTCTTGGATCGCCTGAATATATCAGAGTAACATATGCAGACGGCAATATACTAATGATCCTGTCACAGAAATTCTAGAACTTTTCAACTCAAATGTTTTATTAAGAGTACAATCGTAAGAGCAATAAATAGCGAATACAATCGTAAGACTACCGCAAATTCCTACAATATCAAAAGGTTACAAAAAATTAGGACGGGTAACAGAACAAGTATCTATAGTTGATACTTCTTATGGCCAGCCACTGGCTTGTTTATAATATCAATGTGAAGCATCTAAGTGTTCGGTTCCGGCCAGCTTATTGTCCAATTATGCCCAGCCTCTTATTGTTAGATAATTAGATTTGTCAGAATAATAATGTATGATTTAGATGGATTTACAAGAAAATATTTATCTTCTCAGAAATTGCTCGGCGAGTGGAGACATATTATGAATGTACAAACAGAATCCATTGACTGGGAAAGCTAAAATGTGCTCTCTCTGGATTCTCATCTCGTTATAATATCTCTCATCCCCATACGAATATTATTAATACAATCAGATTGCACTTAGTGTCATCTAATTCTCCATGGATTTTCAGTTATACCACTACTTTCTCCTCTTCTCTTTCTTATATTGTATAACAAAATATTTCCTTCAAATTAACAAAAATCTCCCACCGAGTCCTGCCATTTCCCTACCTCTAGTAGGTTATCTCTACCTCTTCAAGAAACCACTTCATCGAACCTTGGCTAAACTATCCAACCAATGTGGTCCAGTTCTGTTCATTAAAGCCGGCTCTCGCCCTGTCATCCTTGTATCCTCTCCTTCCGCTTCAGAGGAATGCTTTACAAAGAACGATATCATATTCGCTAATCGACCACGACTGATTGCTGGAAAACAACTTGGTTATGATTACAGCACCCTTGTTTGGGCCTCGTATGGTGATCACTGGCGCAACTTAAGACGCATAGCTTCCCTTGAAATATTGTCATCTCATCGACTACAGATGTTTTATGGCATTCGAGCAGATGAGGTCAGGCTATTGTGTCGAAATCTTTTTCGACGGTCAAAGGGTGATGAGTTTCATATTGTGGACATGAAGACTAAATTTTTTGAACTGACACTAAACGTTATGACGAGGATGATTGCTGGGAAGATATATTATGGAGAAAATATAACGGAATTGGAGGAAACAAGACAATTTAAAGAAATAGTGACTGAGACCTTTCAATTGAGTGGGGCTACAAATATTTACAGATTTTTTGCCATTTTTGAAACGGGCTGGATTAAATAAAGTTGAGAAGAAGGTAGTGATACTGCAGGAAAAGCGAGATAAGTTCGTGCAGGATTTGATTGAAGAGCATAGAATAATGAGGAGTGCTTCTACCTCCAAAGGGGGGAGTAGAACTATGATTAATGTGCTACTATAACTGCAAGAGACAGAGCCTGAATACTATACAGATCATATCATCAGAGGCATGATGCAAGTAATCAATTGACTGTATACTTGTTAAGTTGAGACATTTTAGTTAAATAGTAATTTCTCAATGCACTGTATGAAGCATTTTTTGATTATGTTTCAGGTTATGTTATCAGCTGGAAGTGAAACTTCGACCGGAACAATGGAATGGGCTCTATCAAATTTGCTGAACAATCCGTATATCCTTGTACAAACTCAGGCAGAAATTGACATCAATATTGGGCAAAAGAAGCTAATTGAGGAGTCCGATCTGTCCAAACTTACATATCTTCATGGCATCATCAAAGAGACGCCCAGGATGTACCCTGCTGATCCAGTACTAGCCCTTCACGAGTCATCAGGGGAGTGCACTATAGGAGGGTTCAATGTCCCAGGAGGCACAATGTTATTGGCGAATAATTGGGCCATACAAAATGATCCAAACTTATGGGAAGAGCCATCAACATTCAAGCCAGAGAGGTTCCAGATCTGGAAGGGGAAGGAGATAAGTACCTTTTGTTGCCCTCTGGGGCTGGGAGAAGACGTTGTCCTGGGGAAGGTTTGGCAATGAGGACGGTTGGGTTGGCCTTAGGATCATTGATTCAGTGCTTTGATTGGGAGAGAATTGGTGAGGAGATGATGGACATGACAGAAGGCACGGGACTTACCATGCCCAAAGCCAAACCTTTGTTAGCATTGTGTAGGCCACGCCCATCTATGGTGAACCTCCTTTCTCAACCCTGATTACTCTAATACCCTTGTTCGTAGGGGCATTGGCTATGTCTTGGCAATCAGTTGTCAACAATACACTTAAAAGAGTTTTATAGTTGTATCCTTTTTTTCTTCCATTTTCTAGATTTCCTTTCCACATGGCTTATCTACTCTGATTTTTTTGAGTCTGGAAATATAATCTTTGTTGATATATTACATCTCTGAAGAACGCAGATAATGCCATACTGATTCGGTTTACCTTGAAAATGGGGCTTGACTCAAATGTCAAAATTTCCTTTCTTTGATGTCACATGGTAACTTAATGTTGGCTTAATTTTCTTCTTGAGAAGGCTCTGTCTAGAAAAAAGTTGATTTGGCAAAATTGTTTGCACCTTTCATTAATCATTGATTGTATATGAAAACACGTTTTTCATTAGTAATCATACAACCTACCACAACCTTACATGAAACACATGGCCAATAGGAAGACAGGTTGCCACCTTCAAAAAATCAGACGATATTTTTAACTAAAATGCCTAATAAAAATTGGCTGTTTTCGCATGTGTCACCGACCTTTGCGAATTGTGATAACGATCCACTCTACCCAATCTTTAGAACAACTTTTACCTTTTTTTTTTTCATTTTATTTTTTTTTACAATGGCATTGTCTTCAAATATTCAACACGTTAGTGCATTTGCCCATTTTTCAAATGCGTTTGTTTCTTTTTTTTTTTTTAATATTATATATTATAAGGTACAAATTTACCGATAATTGTATCAAATTTTTTTAAAAAATAATAATTTTATAATTGAACTCTATCTTTAAGTTGAAATTTATGCCAAACTATGGGTGAAATTTATTCTAATAACAAAAAAATTTTACTTACACGTTTGTTTATAAGTCCACACATTCATTTATAAGATTGAAAATAAGAATATTTAATTTAAATTATATCATAAAATGAGTATATTTAAAATTACATCATGTAAATAAAATAAGCTATTTAAAATTATAATTTATTTTAAAATTAAGTTAATAAAGTGTCCAGTAAAAATAAATTATATAAAACAAAATTGTGTAGTATACATATAATGATAAAAGAAGATATTTATTTTTGGTTTTATCATGTAAGTGTATTCTTGTGTACTAATTCATTAGTATTTTAATTTGAAAAAAATTAAATTAATTATTTTTTATTAAATTAATAAATAACATTATTACATATAATATTCTTTTTGTTTTATTTAAAAATATAAAAAGTATATTATAATTCTTATTAAATTAGATTTAAAAAGTCATTAGCATTAGTCACGGGGACTAACAAGACAGTAAATTTATAAAAATATTACTGTTATTATTGGTTTAATTTTTTTTTAATTTATTTAAGTATGACATCATTGTTAACAACACGTTATTATGGTACGCACAGTCACCATTCAACAGTAACAAAATTTGAAATGGCTGATCCACCGGTTCAAACTACTGCAGGTTATAACTCTGACCACCGACAACGAGAGACGCATTCAGATGCAGCGACTTGATATCTCTGTTTCCATGTCAATTTTATGGCTGTGCTAAATAGACCACCAACATCACCTTCTAATTATTTTTTTTGCAAGGGTACCACTGTAAATTTAGTCGATACGATGAATTAAAAATTAGTGTAAATAAATTAAGTATAATAATTTATTATTGAATTCACTAAGAATGCACACAAAAGTAGAAGAATAAAAATGTTATATTAAAAAAGGTTTTACTATACAATATTTTTGTAATAACGTGATTTTATATTTACTATTTATAATAATTTTTATATTTATTATAATAATTTATAAATATCGTTTATGTATTAAAAATTATAATTTATTAAATATGATAATTTTGATTACAGCCATGAGAACACTGATAAAATTTTTTATATTTAATTATTTATAATAATTTTTGTATTTAATATAAGAACTAATGAGAATCTTTTTATATATTAAAAATTATAATTTATTAAATATAATAATTTTAGCAAATATTTTAAAAGTATCGTTTAACAAATTTCTATTAAAAAATTATTAAATACAAGAGAAATTTAGATATTGTACTAATTTAAACTTTTATTAAATTTTTTATAAACTAATGATGTATAACAAATCTTTTATTTAAATTTTTTAATAGATTTTTTTTTTTCTTTTCATCTTTGCCAAATTTTTTATTAATTGATTATTTTAAATATATATATATATTTTTTATATTTCTTATCTTCTTCTTATTTTTAGTGTGATAGGCGGCAGAAGCGAAGATTGATTACTGATTTTTTTTTCCTCTTTCCCCTCTTTAATCCCTTAGTTTCCTTTGCTGTTATTTTATCCAGACGTCAATTAACAACTTACAGCCTTGCTCTTAAAAGGAAGGATAGAAAAGAGCAGGCGAAGGGAGGAGCAAGTTACTGGGAAAAAATTAGCTCAATTGGTAATACATATCTGATTAAGAAGGATACATTCAAATATTCGTACATTCTTTTATAAGTCTACTTTCACTGAATTTTTAGGTCAGTCAAGGTTATACAAGGAAAAGAATTTTTGCGAGAATATGACTTGTGTTTTGAAAAAGATCTGAGAATAAAGAAAAATAAAAATAAGATATTAAATAGAAAAGAATTGTTCAAATTAATGAAAGGATTTGGTCAAGATGGGGAAAAAGAAGAAAAGAAAACAGTTTTAACTATTACACACAAAAAATATATATTTTATAGGGTGTAAGATAATTCAAAATTTAAATTAACATGAAATTTCAAATGCGTGCAAACTAGCATTTCTCCCTTGCTAGCATTTTCAGAAACCCCTCTTTCCTAATATAATTTGGATTTGGATTTGCCATAAAAAAATGAATTAATAACAGTTGGCTAATTCATAGAATGACTTCCACGACGAAATCAACGCCCATAGCCTTTCTATCTCCATTTGACTTCATTGACGGGTTGCTCTAATATTTAAACATTAGCCTCACATACTTGCCTTTCTATCTCCATTTGACTTCATGGACGGGTTGCTCTAATATTTAAACATTAGCCTCACACATACTTGCTATTGTTGCCCAACCTTTCCAAGTCTCCCACTTTCAAAACCACTTGTTTCTCAAATTTCCACCCAAATCGTGATTACAAAAACACTGAGTGGATGCCTTCAAGCACCATCACTGACGGACAAACAATAAATAGTTTCAGACACAGGCACGATGTGGCTGTACATCCTTCTTCTCGTAGTTATCTACATACTAACGAATCGCTTTGTTAACAAGATCAAGAATCTTCCACCGAGCCCTTTTCCAACTCTGCCTTTCATAGGCCATCTGTATCTCTTCAACAAACATCTCTACAAATCTCTCTCCAAAATCTCAGCACGACTCGGACCGGTAATTCTTCTAAAATTCGGTTCTCGCCCTGTCCTCATCGTATCCTCCCCATCCGCTGCAGAAGAATGTTTCACTAAAAATGATATTACTTTCGCCAACCGTCCTCATTTACTAGCCGGAAAACACTTTGGCTATAACTATACCAGTTTGGTATGGGTCCCGTATGGGGACCATTGGAGAAACCTCAGAAAGATCTCGTCTCTTGAGATCTTATCTACTAACCGTCTCCAAACACTCTCATCCGTTCGGATGGACGAGGTCAGATCATTGATTGATAGACTTTCTCAAAATCAAAATCAGACGGTGGATGTGAAATCTGCTTTCTTTGAGTTGACATTAAACTTGATGATGAGGATGATAGCCGGGAAGAGGTACTACGGTGATAAAGTGGCAGGAGTAGAGGAGGCAAAGATGTTTCGAGAAATAGTGTCTGAAACGTTTCGTTTGGGTGGTGCATCAAATATTGTTGATTTTTTGCCGGTGTTGAGCTGGGTTAAGCCTGGAGGGGTGGAGAACAAGTTTAAAATTTTACAGGAGAAAAGAGAGAGGTTTATGCAAAGCTTGGTAGAAGGGCAAAGAAGAAAAATGGAAAGTGATGACAGCAAAGACAATTCAGAAAAAGGAACAAAGAAAACGATGATTGAAGTTTTGTTGTCGTTGCAAGAATCGGATCCTGAATATTACACAGATGAATTCATTAGAAGCCTCGTGTTGGTAAGATCTACGATCGGTGATCCCGTCCTGTCCTATTTTTGTTCAAGTACGGTCATACAGTTCACTAAATCAAGTAAGAAAATCTTAAATTTTTTAGTTTTTAATTTTTCCTTAATCTAAAACTCAAGAATGTCTAAGTTGTTATAATTATCCCGTAAAATATATTTGACTCTATGAAAATAGGTTAACCGAAGTCGATGGAATTGTCAGAAAAGGGGATTTATGTTCGAACTTACATTACTCAGTCGAATGGTCAATAAAAATGTAATTGTGTTCAAACAATCGGCAAAGTAACAAGAAAAAATCGGAATACAATTCTTTTGTTTTGTACTTGAGCGAGTGTCAATAAGGACGGGGATTAATAAATAAAACTTAGAACAAATTTACATAATGTTGAAAAGTAAATATATACATGACGAGATTTTTATATATGGAATGTATAAATAATACAGTATAATACATTTATTTCATTTATGACTCTTGTATACACTTGTCATAAAATTAAATACCGCGTATGAATGTGTCCTATTGGTCTTGTGTACAGGTTTTACTAGTAGCAGGAACTGATACTTCAGCTGGAACAATGGAGTGGGCTATGTCACTTCTGTTGAATCATCCAGATGTTTTGAAAAGGGCACAAACCGAAATTGACGATCAAATAGGTTTGGATCACCTTGTTGAAGAACAGGATTTGTCCAAACTTCCTTATCTTCATTGTATCATTAACGAGACTTCACGACTGTATCCTGCTGGACCTTTACTCCTACCACATGAATCATCAGAAGAGTGTGTGATTGGAGGGTTCCGCATACCACGCGGCACAATGCTGTTGGTCAATGTATGGTCCATACACCGTGATTCTAAAATTTGGGACGACCCTAATAAATTTAAACCAGAGAGATTTGAGACTTCAGCAGGAGTGAGAGATGGGTTCAATCTGATGCCATTTGGATCGGGAAGGAGAAGTTGTCCTGGACAAGGTTTGGCCTTACGCATGATGGCTTTGACCTTGGCATCACTTCTTCAGTGTTTTGAATGGGAAAGGATAGGGGATGAATTAGTGGACATGACTGAAGGAACTGGACTCACCTTGCCTAAGGCCTATCCTTTACGGGCCAAATGTTGCCCACGTCAAATAATGCTCGAGGTATTGTCACAAAGGGAGTAAGTCTACAATTCCGGGCCGGAGTGTTTGCCAAGGAGCATTGTATTTGAAATTTACTATACTTGAAGGAGGACAAGCCCCATTGCGGAAAAATAAAATTTCAATGGTTTACTAGTTGGATCTTTTATCATACGTTACGTTACGATGAAAATCTCTCATGTAGTTAACCAGTTTATTTATAATTTCTTCCCAAAGAAATTTCTCTCGTTTGATATTTTCGTTTTTTTCTTATTTACATAGAGTTATTCATTCAATTTGTTTAGATGACATTCACACGAGTAAAATGCTAATTATGATTTTGTTCAGTTTAGGGAGATTGGAGAGTAACAAATTGATGATCATAAACGCAAATTGAATTAAAGACTGAATCATAAATGATTTAAGTGTATGTACAAATGTTATCATCTGTATCTCACGTCACACTTACTACCCTCTAGTTATATGCTCAATTCAGTGAATTCATTATTCAAATAACTAATTTAGTATATGTCATTTTACGTTTGCCTATTATTACACCCAAAATTTTTAGAATGTAACGGACAAGAAAATGAGATTAATTCTATCTCTCTCAGTCTTGACTTATATGCATAATCAATAACTTAATACCCTGTGACTTATAGATTATAAATATGCATAGCATTATACTCATACTATAAAATATTAATTATTGGACATCGTGGTCATATTACATTCACACATATTCTTTTAAATATATTCGCATGTTTAAATATCGCCAAAATTTAATGCATTTATATACAAGAATATAATACTCAAAAGAGGCGATCCTGTATGATTAGACCGAATCCTAATACTTGTATTTTGACATTTAACTTCAATCAACTGTCTTTTAAAAATATATTGAGATTCTAAATAATATGAAAAACTGTGAAGGAGTAACTCTCAGAAGAGACTTAGTGAGTAAACAACTATAATAATATAAATAGAGACAAAAATTTAAAATTCATCTAATTACTAAAAGTACAATAATAAAAATTTTGATCACGTGCTGAACTTAAAATTCAAAAATTTAGTAATATATTTAAAACTATTATCAAAGTATCATTTCCTTTTATCTTATATGTACATAATATATATATAAATACTTTAATTTTATAATCATAGTATCAATGAAAATGTAACAGAAACACATTTATTAGTAAATTCATCTCATTTACAATTAATTCGTATTTATTCATACTCATTTGAATCCAAACCCTATTTTTCACTTATGTTTATCCACAACTCACATTTTATAATTTTACCATCACTTATATCTCATTCTTAAATCAATCATTACAATTAATTCGCATACATATGATCATCGAGCATTATTTTAATCAAATCATCAATTATATGTTTGTATTCAAGTATAAACAATAGCATTAATTTTGTTACTTATAAATTTTAATCTTTTTGGGCCCTAATTTATTATAATTCTTAGGATTTTACTCTTATTCAGTGTATCTTTTCATATCATTCTCATATTATCATATCAAATAAGTTTATCTCTTAATAAATAATTATTCTTGCCTAAATAATTCTCATATCTTGTATATACATAATACCCTTTCTCAAGGATCTTTTTAGTCAAGTATTCTTAAAAAAGAATTTACTCTTACCTGATCACATATTATATTAAATCAAATTAGTATCATATATCAATATCAATGCATCAATTAGGCCTACTTCTCAATAGGTGACTACTTTTTTCTAATTGCACTCTTTTATTCTAATATCACAAGTAGCTCTACCTTTTAATAGGTGATTACCCTTATTTACTTAGTAACATGGTATTGAGTAACCCCACACAAGATAATAAACTAAATTATACTATCTTATTATATTTTTTATCCATATCAATCAACAGTATTATTCTCATTCACATTGCATCGCATCTTATTTCATCTTAATTCAACCAATAATGTTTTTATCGTACATATTTTATCAAATTGTAAGCACTATTATTTTTATACATATTCACATCTCAAGTATTACAATACAATTCATATTAAATTGCAAGCACTGTTACACTCATACACATTTGTATCTTAAATATCACAATTCATAATACTTTAATAATTTTATAATAGTGAGTATTCTCACTCGGCCAAATTAAATTTCACAATAATATTCATAAATAGTATATCACAATCACTTATTATTTTAACACATTCAAATAGCATAATTATATCACCATTGTAAAGAATATAATAAAAATAAATAATCTACGATTATTTATTGCTTATTTACTTACTTATAAATATATTACAACCTTTTCAATTTTGTATATATATGTATTTATTTAAGAATAACTTTTGAATTTATAAATAAAACATAATTGTTTATACAAACATTCATAACATGTTATATGTTCAAACATACCTTTTTTGAATATAAGAAAACATATAAAATTCTTCTAATTGTACAATATATTTTATTTTAAAATTATTAAATCACGTAAACATTCAAAAATACTAAAATTATATAAGATCTCACTCACAGTTGATTTTAAATAATAATTATAAAATTATTTTCTCTTTTATAAAAAAAAAGTCTTATAAAAAATTTTATAAGAAAAAAATGGCAAAGATTCACTCACAGTTGTCTTAAAATAATAATCATAAAATTATTTTCTATTTTGTCTAATAATAAGTTTTTATAAAATAATTTAAAATGAATAAAATATAAAAATAAGTCCACTTAGAGAACTTTCTTAATAATATTGAATTTAATCTGGTTAATGCAAACTGAGAAAATTGAATGGCCGATCCCTCAAAGTATCTATAAACAATATTACCAAATATCGTTAGAATGCTTGAAATACTAATATTTATAATTGATGCACATTAATACTGAATGTTCCTAAATATATTCTAAATAGAAGTCTATATAACTAATGTTATTTAAGATTTGATGAAACTTAATTTAAATTAGACAAATATAAGTTATGACATAAAAAGTCTAGTCTAATCTTAATAACAGGCTAACAGAATAGTCATATTATCAATTTTTTTTTAAAAACTCATCTGAATAAATGCGAAGCTAAATTTAGGATATGTTATACTCCTATATGTCTTGTTTCTATAGCCTTTTACAATGCTTCAATCGGAGTTATAAAACTCAATTTATGCATATATGAATATATATTATACAAATTAATGGATGAAAGCGTAACAAAATCAAGTTCATTAGATATGAGTTTTAAGTTTTGAAAATGTTGCATTTTAATCCAAAAACCATAAAATCAAGTAACCAAAAACTAATCTTTAGTGTTTAAAAGATGAAGGCAACCTCAAATGAATGAGATCTCAAGAGAAATCAAACTCTGGAAGCAACTTTGTGTATGGCCGAACTAGAGAGAGAAAGCTTTTTTATTTTCAAAAAATTATTAAAATAATGGAAAAATAGGTCTATTTATTTTTCCATCAGCTCCTAAGCTTGTCCAACAAGCTTTCAAGTAAATAAGGCATATTTGCATATAGGCCTCTAAATTTTATAAAATTATAATTTGACCCCAAATTCCATCAAACTAATTTTAATCAAATTTATTTTAATTTTTCTATTATTTATTAACATAAATAATATATAATGATTTACTTTAACATATTAGGGTCAAAATATAGCTCTCTCATTTGTTATACTATATAACATGTAAATGGTTTACACTTTTTGACTTAATACTGTCATCGAGAGTACTAGCTCTCTAGCAGATAATATTTACTCTCTTTAATAGCAAAAAAAAGTAGTAATTATTAGTTGTAACCTCTTAGTTCACTATAATATTAGCCACGAGCTAGAATCGATCTCATCGAGTCTGTGTTGAATTATTCAACTCTCAAAGACTATGATTAACATCTAGCAATATATCATAGTTCTTAAAATACAATAAAAAAATTTTCATCAAACTTTTTAATGCTGAATAAATATTCTGTGTGAATAGATTTGTTTCGTTTGTCTAATCCCAATTGAGTCAAGGTTTATGGGTGTCAAAACTCTTAAACTCAATTTCTACTCCGGTTTTGGTTCCAATGCACTGAATTTATTACCATGAAACTCTTTGATGTAATATTTAGTCGCTTTAGCCAGAGACTTAGATTTTAGGCATCTACTGAAATTCAACTGGAAACTCTAATTCGAATCGAGTCAACGAAAACTCAATTCTCTATAAAAGTCAACGAATCTCATATTCGATGTCTACCACTTTTTAATATAAATAACACATGATTAAAATAATTCATAATAAAAGACGTGACTAATCTTATATTTATACACTATATGAACCATATGTATCTATACTAAATCATGATACTAACATCTTGGGTTTAAGGAACAATTACCACGCATTGATAATCATATAACAAATCATTGATATTATATATTCATGTGATTCATTATATCTATTGTCACATTCAAAAAATAGTTCTGTAATTGTTAATCCACATTAATGTCCTAACAACATAACCATTATGTTACTCACACTAATATCATCTTATGATATTCACTAGAGACATTAATGTGCTTATTGTGCTACATCAATGCCCAATTAATATTGCATATGCAAGGAATAATTTAGATAACTTTTATCTAGGCATTTCTATATGTACTTTTCAATATATGAAAAAGAAAAGGAAAAGTATACATATAAAAATTAAGAAATAATTTCTTTACTACTAATAATAA
>JAWDEX010136659.1:0-24451 GCA_035221805.1 Trichilia hirta
TGGTGATGGTGAATGCGAGGAAACGGTGTAATGCTCTTCGTTCAATCTAGTTTGAGCTGTTTACTGTGTATTCGGTTTATGTTTGGCTGCAGAAAAAATGTTGGAAAAGAGTAGGTTTTCCCTGTTGCTCCGATAGGTTCATAGTAGTTCATAGAATAACCTTAAAATAATAAAATATCATATCCTCTAGTTTCTCGTTTACTTTCAGTATTGTTTTACATCCAAAGTGATTTTTGAAAGCGTGATTTTCTTATCTATTGAATTAGCTTTTCAACCATACTTACTAAATTCCGTATTTGCTACCTATCCTTTTTTCTATGGTCTAGTTTATGTGGTTTCCAATTGGAATATTGTTGATTAATCAAGTTATTAGGAAAGTGGTTTTAATAAATTTGCTTCGAGAAAATAGTTAGCAAAATTAGTAATTTCCTTGTCTCTTTAACTATTTTTTTATTTTTATTGTCATTATACCACCATTATTGTCATTATCTTTTTGCTCGTGCATTCTGTCTAGTCTTTTTAAATTGAGACGATATAAATTCTTTAGCTTATTTATTGATTCATACTCTGGAAAAATAATTTGGAGAGTAATTATTTATTTGAGAGGAAGTGTAATATATTAATTGAAAAGTAAATCTACTGACATTGTATTACTAATTTGAAAATCCAGTCCATTAATGATGATTTATACTGATTTCATTAAGGAAGGTTTCAATTCGTATTCTTTTCTTAAATAATAGTAGTTATTATAGTTGGCAAGAATTAGCCTTCCGTACTCATATTAGAGTGACGACCAATCACATTTTGGTGCAGTTAAATCTTGGAAAAAAAGTAGGAAAGAAAAGAAAACTGGTTAAACTGTGGGAAACTGTCTCAAGTGTTTTTAATTAATTTTCTTGTCTATCTCTCGTGGTTATTCTGAAGATCTGTAATGAAGCTTAAGAAGTCTGGATAGTGGTTCTCAGTGGGGGATCCCAATTCCAAACGTCACTTGAACTGACAGCTTTCGAAACACTGGGGCTGAATTTATATAAAGGTATTGCGCCCAAAATGTATAAAGAATAGCCTTCTGTACTCATACAAAAGTATTGCCCCCCCAAAATGTATTCTAATTGTCTTGTTAGATCAGGGACGGGTCTGAATTTATCTAGAAAGTTAGCTTTGCACTCGTTAAACACTGAACTTGTGAAGCACTTTAGTTTTGAAAGAAAGAACTTTTACCAGCCATATTGCATAAAGTAGGCAAGATGGCTATTTGTCTTGAAATTGGGACAACCTTTGGCAGATTTCGTTGCCATTCTCTATTAATTTTTATTACCTGTAGACAGATAATGGGAAATGGTGCCAAATGCGAAAGCATTGTTCAACTCTTTAGAGCCGCTACTTCATGTGCTACGTTGCTTTGGAGGATTCAACATGGTGTAAAGGCTGCCTTTCCACTCCTGATTGCAGGTTCATAAATTTACTAATTCAATTGTTTGTTGAAGAGCTTTTCAATGTAAATGTCAGTCAATAATCTGACTATTAAGAATCCCGTTATTCCCATTAATAATTGAATGTTTGTTATTGGTGTCAGTTACCTTAGTAGGGATTATTTCAGCCATGCTACACTCGTAGAGAAGCTGATATAGCTATGCATGATTTTGCTAAGGTGGCCGTTTCTTTCTTGGCCTTTACTTTCAAGTTAGTAGTGGTTTTTCTGTTGGTGCCTTTATCATCATAGAAAACATACTGATTTCAATTGGCTAGTTTATTCCCATCAAAAGGGTTTGGTTGTTTGGTAGGATTTTCAAATGTTTGTTTTTTCAAGAAAGAAAAATGTCTAAAAACATGTTTTGTTGAGCATTTTGAAAAACCTGGGTTTGAAAACAAAAAATGATGTTTTCAAAATTATAACTAAACAGTGAAAAGAATTTTTTGTTGTCTTTTAAAAAAAAAAAAACATTTTCAAAACAAATTACTACTTTTTTCTCAAAAAATTACTTTATGCATTTTGAAAAACAAAACCGAAAATGTGCTTATTGTTTTAATTTTAGAAAACTAATTTTAACAGATACAACCAAACAAAATTTTCTCATCTTTAAAAGAACCATTTTTAAGCATCATCCTCGTTGTTAAAAATGGTTGCAAAAACAATATTCGCAAACATGGCAAATGCCCCGTAGCTATTCTGTTTCATTTTGTTGGTTTCTCACTTTGCACCCCAAAAAGGTAAAAGAAAATATTTACTAAAGAAAGGGGGGGATTTTCCTGATCTATCTTTGGGTATTATTTAGGTCTCTAGTTGTAACACACGGAAATACTGGGAACACCTGGCATTAGATGCATCTTCTATACCTTATGCATTGCCTTTTAAATGCCTCGTTCTCATCGGCAAACCTAAGCGAAGCTATTTCTCTTATAGAGGGAATTGAAGGAGATATTTTCCTGTATGGCAGATAAAAGTTCATCACAGCCAATTCCCGAGGGATGGAGGTTTGAGACCAAACAGAAGAAAGATGGGTCTCAAGTTTTGGTAATTGAATACTTAATCAGTATGTTTCTTAGAACTATTATGTTGATCTCAGTCTTTTTGAATCAATTATTCGGCTGCAGAAGTATGATAACTGCTTAATAAATTTCATTCTTTTTTTTTGGTAGATTGATTCAGTCAATTTCGCTATTTATTTTTATATTTTGTTGCCTAACTTGTTAGATTATATACTTTATTGGAGTCCAGAACATTGAATTTTGTTGAATTACGGGGTTACTGGATGTGGTTGAGTTTTTCATGAGTATGGACATTATATTCTTGATTTGACAGATCTAAAGAGCTAAGTGATCTGTGATGCTGAAAGTTTTAGCTTCTACTTGTGGTATTGTTGTTGATAAAACTTAAATTCATATTTTGCGGAATTGTTAATTAATGTGACTACGTTTGTACTTGCCATATGTCATTGACCAGTTTACAAGTACGTTAGATTTTCAAGTTTAACAACGATGATCTGGAGCTACCACTTATCCAAGGTGGAAGATTGCTGTTTCTCTACTCTTTAAGACTGCTGGCCATAGTATTGTTAAGTTTCTGAATCTGGAAGTCTAGTGATTGGCAGGCAGAGTACGTCTATCACACTTTTTTATTGACGAAAACTCTTTAACAATGGGATTACTTCAATGTATAGTACAAGAGTTATGGGCTGCTATCTTGTTGTCTACGAGGGTGATGCATATATTAAGTCACATTCTACAAGTCACTAATTATACCAAAGTGCTGACTATCTCAATAATAGAATTTTTTATGATTTAAACAGTTATATTGACTGTGAATTGTGATTTTTAATTTCAGAACTTTTGAAACCCGCAATATTATGGAGGTTATATGTAATTGGAAGCTTTTAAGTATTAACCGAATGCCATAAATAATCACATGTTGGTTGCCTTTTATTAGAGGTGGTCTGTTGCTGTATGATATGTGAGAGAAGATGTAAATTTCCTTTTGCCCAATTTTTGATTCAATGCTAAGTTATGGATGTTATTTCTTAGGCTTTGAATGATCCAGATGTGCATAGTAGCAAGATCACCTCACTTTTTGACAATGTACATAGGGAAAACATTTTACCAAATACTCGTTATTGGAGAAGATATGTGTTAGTATCAGAGCACTAATAATCTACTATCTTTATTTGCTAGCAGTATGTAATCGTGAAATCTAGCTGCTATTGCACATTTTTAAGTCAAAATGCATGTCATTAGCCCACTTACCTTCTTATTGTAAATTAAACATTAGTTATTTGAAAATAAAATTAGTGAATTAGAAAGTCAGAAAGGGAAAATATCACTGACATGTTCCTTTGAACTTTTGGCTGTTGTAGCGCTACTTCTGCCCTGAAACTGGACAACACTTTTATACCTATGAAGACATGATGCAATATGTCACCTATGCAAAAGAAGCTGGGCTTCCAATGTATATACCGGTGAGACTGAGCTTCATGTGCTGTATTTTCTTTTATTGGCTAGTAATTTTGTTTATTCGTTATTTCAATCTGGTGATATTGAAATTTTATAGTTTGAATATTAATATCATGGGTCTAACAAGGGAAAGGATTTCTCAATTTGAAAATGATATAACAGCTATATGATTTTATTGGGTTGCTTGTTTTTGTTCATAACTTTCTAAAATCCAGGACATATAACTCTTCTTGTGCGTTATCTTAGCTTAGCTGTCCTCAATTATTTTAACCTTTGCTTTCCCTAGGATGACTTGGTTGTCTGTAGCTCCTCTAACATTATGGCCTAACTATCAATTGTGCCCAAGCCTTATGAAGCTTTCCCCAGTTAGAGCCAAACAAGCAATTCTTTCTTTCACTGGTTGGGGTTGATCATGGTTTGTTCTTCTTTTAAACATGTAATATTTTTGTCTTAATTTTATAACTTCCTTGTTTGGCTAGTACTAGTTCAGCTCCTACTAGAGACATTTTCTTCTTTTGTTTGGGGTGTCCAGGGTTAGTGGATGTGGAAACAAGTGGTTTACATAAAGTGAAATAAAAATGATTCAGATGGGAAGAATGAAGTGAGCTTCTTTTCAACAAGCATGATATGTTGGAATCAATATGGTATAAACCATTGTGCATCCTTGCAGCCTTTATGCCACAACTTTTTTTGTTTCTCAGTTTGATAAAAGTTCCCTGCATCTTTGCCTGATGAAATGTCATTTCTTATGTCAGAGACAATGCCTCTTGCTAGTTGTGGTAATTAAATTTCAATGTTAGTCCTTGGGTAATGTCAACTAAAATTTCATATGGCAATGCCTGGGTCTATTACAGTGGCCATGAAAATTTCTACTGCATCAAAGATGGTTAGACTGTGATAGTAGCCAACGAGACAGAGATGGGTGTTTCTGGTTAGATTTTTGAAGGAAACCGGAGCGAGAAAAGCAACTTTGTATCATGATGATCAATTTCTTTTCAGGAACATGAAAAGGATTTGATAGTATCGTTTGCTATGGATTTAAGATCTTTTTTCTAATTTCTTTTTTTGGATTTTTCATATGAAATCAAATGTTACATTCAAGTTCTATTGTGGTTTTCACCAATTGCATCCTGCATCTCCCTTTAAGATTTTGTTAGTCATTTTCTTATTAATGGTTTTCCCTCCAAATTGCGATTCTTGTACTATCTCATCTACATTTTTGGATAGCATAAATCATTGTAATAAATGCTTCTTTCTCTTTTTCTTGTGTTGTAGGACTTTCTTGCCAGGAACAGGAAGAAGGAAAACACTGGCCATGCCTCAGAATCTACTGACAATCATAGTAAATTTCTGACCTTCATGACTTCCTTAACACAACTTTCTTTTCTCCCTGTTCTAGAGTGCAACAAATAGATGCAGAATGGGCAGTTACTTCTTTGTTTAAAAACTTCCAAATCCCTTATGATGATTAAATTCTACACTGATTTTATGGTATGCTACTGAGATTTTACTACCCAGTCTAGCTGGCACCTTGCTGAAGTATCTCAAAACTGCCTCACAATAAAACTTGACAATACTTTTTTAGTTGAACAGTGTTTCACGCTTGTAAATGATCCAGTTCTAATAATATCTCACTTGAAAATGTTGATAATTGTTGCTGCTGAAGACACATGCTCATTGCTTGAGTCTAGATTTATGTGGCTGGTGATTTGTTATGTGATGCTTTCTTATTTCTAATAGGAAATTCTCTTTTTGTTGCAGTTCAGAAAAGCTTGGATTCAAGGAAAGGCACTGGTGTTGAAGAAAATTTGGACCCACAGGAGGGCATTGGGATTAAGAAAATTTCAGACTCTGAGGAATGCACTGATACAGAGAGCTTGGACCCAGAGAAAACTGCTGATGCAAGAGATTCAGATATTCCCAAGAATATTCCAAGTGAAAACATCTCAGCTCGTGAAGCGGACATCCTGCCATCTGAGGATCCATTTATTGCAGAGCAGGTACCTATGCAAGCTATAGACCGTCCTCCTGCAGTGGAACAACATCCTGATCGTGCAAATGGAGGTCCTGTGGCAAGGACCATCAGGCCCAGGAATGGGATGCCAGTGCCCGGGGCCCCTGGTGACTGTAACAAGCGCCCAAGGCCTAGAAGGATTTAATCAAGTTATCATCCTCCAGTATGGAAATCAAGTGCTTTAGAATGATCGTAAACCTATGACTGTTATTGTTTGTGTCAAAACTTGGGTCATTCTTGGTTCCTGTTTATGACTGCAGTTGTTCGTTGTGTCAAAAACTTGGTTACGCTTTGAGTCTGTTTTGAAGTTAAACCTTTGTTTATGGAAGTCTAGACTTCATAATAATCCATCTAGAAGGCTTTTTCCTAGTGATGATGCTTTATTCCATTTGCTGATTGGTTGCATGATATTACTAGAGAACTGGGAAACAGGTTCTGTTTCTCTTTGCTCGATGTTTAAGGGTAGCAGGTTAAACCAGTTTCTTTAATCTGAACAGGTTGTCACCGGCAATCTCTTCCCCCAGTGAAAACAATGCTCTAGAATAAAGATTTGATAGTGAAGATGATTTTCAGTTGTTTCTGTTATGGAAATGAACTATTGTTAGATTAAAGTTCTTGAAGTTTATGTGTTGCATACTGTTTGGCCTCTAATTTCAACAAATGATTGCGTGAATGCAGGTCAGGGTGTTTTTGATAGAGTTGGGGAAGATCTCAAATAGTTGAGGCTCCTCAAATTTTGGTGGCTGAGCTACAGCCTACGTGTTGAAACACTACAGCCGCACCCATTGGCCATCACTAAAAGGAGAATTCTCCTGGAGAAAAAGAAATACAGTTATGCATAGAAAAAAAGGATATAAACTGGGTTATAGTTTCAGATGATTAAACAAGATATGATTTTAACAAACCAACAAATAGAATGAGATTGTACTACTGCCAACAATAGGAAGACTGAATTTCCAAAATAAACTAGTGTGGTTTATTTTTTGGCCAAGCTCTTTCCAGACAACCAGTTGTTCAAACGGTAAAGCACAAACAAAAATTCTTCCAATGGACCACAAGCTTCCTCTTCCTCATCAGCTTATAACTCCCCATAGCCTTCTCCCTGCAGCAAACGAATTGGGTTCGTGAATAATGCAAAGGAAGATTGCTAAAATGTTTCCGATGCATGAAAATGCAGATTCTAAACCAAATTCAGACTGAACGAATACCTCAGGCTTAAAAGTAAGGCCGAGTCTAATCTCCCCGCGATACTCCTGGTCCTTGACAATATTATATGTAGTTGGAGGAAGGCTTCCTTCCACGAACAAAGGCTCTAAAGGAATGCTGCAAAGATCATATTTTATATGATTATATAATCTACATACAAAAAAATCAATGATAATTGTAAATCAAATGAAAATTTAACTGACGTTGCTTCTCCGAGAAAATCATTGCTGGCAAAAGTATCTTTATCCATTATTTTCAAAGTGAGTTCTGAAACATTGTCCCAACCAGTTGTAAAAACAAAGGTCTCATTCCATTCAGGTTGAGATCCTGAGTTAGCATGGGAAGATATCGTCCATTCAATCTTCCAAATACATGTAAAGAATTATGGCAAAACGTTAATTTTAAAACTTGATAAATTGTCTTCTGAAACTAACCTGACGACGCAACACTGCCTTTCTGCTCCTGGCTCCGGTAATTCAGGACAACATATGAATCTAAGCCATCTGCTTGAAAATAATCCAACAATGAGATCGATCCAAGAGCATAGCGTTCATTTTCAGTATACGAACGTCATAGCATAGCGTTCATTTTTTCAGAGAAATGAGATCGGTATAAATAGGATGTTAATCAGTTCAATCCAACGTTTACATAGTTGCTGACGTACAAAATCAAAAACATCATCCCACAGAAATGATCGTATAAAATTAACGAATGTGAACGCATAATAGATCTTGAAAGAAATTCACACAACTGAATGAGAAAAATCAAACCAACTACCCAATTAACAACGTTTGCAGTATCAAAGAATAATGAGAAAAAGATACATGTTTTTCTGAGAGATCTTGCTCAGGAAATCAGCGTCCTCAAGACCTTTGCAGCCGACCAGAAGAACTTCAAGCGTTCCTTTCGGCATTTTTTCGGGTTTTCTGGAGAAAAATCAGACAACTAGTATTCGATTGTCCGATGCTTGTGTTGGCTATATATAAACTCTCCATGTATGACTAGCACTCGCTGTCATTGTCCATTGCTAAAGATTAAAATGATTATTTTACGCATTTATCTTATAATTCGTATAAAATAAAATTTAACAGAAAAAACACTTTAATTGAATCAGTTGATTTCGTAGTTATAAATTTTATATTTTCCTGTAGGTGTATGCATCGATGGACCGTCATACGGATACGGACCCACACCATATAATTATATTTTTCTGTAGGTGTTTATATCCATGGACGGTCATACGGGTACGCACCCTCACCACACGAGGCTTTGACATGTACGCGCCGAACCGATACAAAATTAAAATCCTATTACCGTTTGGACTCTTTTGTCTTGATCTCATTTCTCAGGCCAAATCAACTTCTTTTTCCCGCGAACTCTTCTCTCTTGAGAAAACCTAATCTTATTCTCTCTTTACTTCTCGTCTCTCCAAATTCTTATCTAATTTTATTTGACGTTCTTTTCGGAATCTCTTAGTTTCTTTGAAAAAATATCTAATCCTCGAACTCTCCTATAATACAAACCCTACCCAGTTGTTTCCTTATTCTTGGTAGCCGTTACGGGGTTTCTTCTAAATCAAGAAAGCGTTTTTACTTCACTTAGAAAATGAAACGCTTCCTGTGATTCTGCTTTAATCTCGGTTTTCTTTCTTCCGAATGATTGTGATTTAGGGTTTTGGTTTTGGCATTGAAAGCTTCATTAACATTTAGTAAATATTGGGATAGAGTTTCTTTTGTCGGTTATTGATAATTCTTCTTTTTATTTGATGGGAAAAGAAAAAAAAATAGAACTACGGTAGAAGTTACAGACAATAACAATGGTGCGAATAATGAGGTTTTAGTTTCTTTGATTCCTTCAGTGGCTGACGTCAATTCCCACAAAGCCCAGGCAAAGTGGGTCTACATTTAAGGGTTTATTAATTCATTCCTTCTCTTTTGATTGTTAGCTACGTCTCTTCTGTTTTCAATTTACTAGATGGAAATTGAGCATCTTTATTATGAAAAATCTGGAGTAAACTATAGCTATAAAGTGAAATCCCATGTTTTACCAAGTAACAAAATACACTGTCTTTAGGCTCAACTGAGTTGATGGGAGATTATAATTAGGATGAGAATTTTTTATTTACAGTTTTTTTTCTAATTGTATTGTTATCTCAACAAGAAAACGGAGCTTAGAGATCTCTTTTTATGTTAATATCTTCCCGCATAGCTTAGTTGTACTTTGTGATAATATTGAGTTCTCCTCGTGTATATTTAGGAGGATGACTGGTCCTACACGGCGTTCAACAAAGGGAGGCTGGACAGAGGAGGAGGTCAGTATTTTGAGGTTATTTTATTTCTTATGGCTTTTTCTTTGTATAGGTGTGGTTTGTGATTGTTACTTGAAAAAATTCACACATTAGACATCAATTTTAGGGCTTGTTTGGTGAAATCGTAGGGTATTAACTATTAATGAATTGCATGAAGTAGACGTACTTTTTTTTCACGAAGTATATGTAGCTTTATACAAGCATGTGTGATGTGCAGTATAAATTACTTGTTCCCTTTGAAAAGAACTGATTGCTCCCACGTTTTTCATCAGCAAAAAAACTTTCGGGTATTGAGAATTCAAAAGTCACCGTGTTTACGAGCTTTTGTTTTTGATTACCAGGATAAAATTTTAGAGCTTGCTGTTGAAAAGTTCAGTGGCAAAAATTGGAAGAATATTGGTATGTATGAGCACATGATTTCTAGCTATCTGTAATGGAAAATTGTGTTCTAATCAATATTTGATCTTTGCAGCGGAATGTATTCCTGATAAAACAGCAGTTCAGTGCCTGCATCGCTGGCAGAAAGTTCTTGATCCCAATCTTGTCAAAGGACCCTGGACCAAGGAGGTGTTGATGCATATTACTGCATTTTATTTTGGGAAGATTTCTTGTCAGATGATGTTTAGAAAATTGATTGCTACTCATGTTTCTGCTGAGTTTTCAGGAAGATGATCTTATCATTGAACTAGTTGGGAAGCAGGGGAGTAAACAATGGTCCGGGATAGCAAAACACTTGCCAGGTCGCATAGGAAAGCAATGTCGAGAAAGGTACTTGATCATATTTAGTTTGCTTTGGTTGATAAATATCGTTACTGCCTTCTCTCTTCTATTGCCTTAGCTATGTTTTATTTAGGCCACTGTCTTAGGTGCATTTGATGGTATTTCTGCACTGCTTCAACTTAAAAACAGTGACTCCTTTGTCTGGAGCTAATTGTTGATTGTTTTCTTCAGATGGTGCAACCATTTAAATCCAGATATAAAAAAAACTGCATGGACAAAAGAGGAGGAATTGACTCTCATTAAGGCCCACGAAACCTATGGGAACAAATGGGCAGAGATGGCAAAACTTCTGCCTGGAAGGTATTGCTAGAATTCTTCTACATGATTAGCTAGGGAAAAAACATCAAATGAGTAAATACTATGATTGGTGCGGAAAAGAAGCTCCATCCATTTTCTTTTACATCATGAGAAACGGTGGGTTTTGTTGAGCATCCGGCATAACATGCCCTAATGTTATAGTTAGGAGATGAATTATCATGAATCCGATAGCTTCAATTTTATCTAGTTATATATGAGGACTTATTTTGCTTTTGCATTTTATTGGAAATTTGTAGGACTGAAAATTCAATAAAGAATCATTGGAACTGCTCAACAAGTAAAAGGATAATTCATTCACCCAATGGTTCTGATCGGTGCAATTACAATTTCATAGTGGAAAGCAGGAACCCTGAGGTGTTAAAACAAAATGCTCATCAGAGAATGAACTTGGGACAGAAAAGAAATCTTTTTCCTCGTTCATTGGATTTTGTTCTGGGAAATGCTAGTGGAAGAGAGAGTCATCTGCCAACAATACATAAAAAAGGCTATAGGTTTATGGGAAAGGAGGCAAATGGTGTAACGGAACCACCAAAAGTAAGTGGCGCTTCTTGCATTTCAACCAGGGGCCGAGGAAGTGTTGAAACAGCTGAGGCAGGCAGAGATTTAAACCTTGGCTGCTTAAATTACGAGCCACTCCAGCTAAGGGATTGGAATACACCTTTGCCAACTGGTAGGTTTCCGCTACTTATCCGGAATGCATCAAGCCACATTCCTTCACCAAGCCATAGTGAAGGAAAGTCTGTTCCTTATCGGAGTCCAATATCTATTTTGCAGAGTGCAGCAAGGACATTTAAGATACCATCTATCATAAGAAAAAGGAGGAGACAACAATTATAACTCTTTCTGAAAAAAAGTGTAAACTCAAGAGTAGTTGCAACTGGTATATTCACATCAGCCTGGCAATGATGATTTGATAGCACGGCTTTGTTATACGGAAGGCAGCAGCGACATTTGACATGTAAACTTGATGAGAAGGCTCATTAAATCTAAAGAATCACTCTGCTTTGTAAGCACGTTAATTCTTTCTTCTTTCCTCGTCTATTTAATTTCAAACTTTTTTTTTTTTTTTCTTTTTCTGTTTGAGCTAACATTCTTGCCATTTTTTGCAGATTGATTATTTTTTGGTGCACGTGCGACTTATTGTATAGTTTTTATTAGAGTTGAGCAAAAAGAGAACTACTTTTTGTTTATTAGATCAATGATAGCTAGTACTTTTCAGAAACCATATAAAATCAATAAAACTAATTATTAATATTTGTTAATACATTTTATGGTTTTCAGTGAAATTTTAGCCGAACTATTTATAAATTACAATTTATTAATTCAATTTATTTTAATTTTACTAAAATTCACACTTAAATAAAAAAAAATGAAAATAATAGAAAAAACTCTTATTAATGGATATTGGATATGCAAATCCATTTAGTATTGAAATTCTAGTGGGCTACTGACACAAGGAAAAGAGGGCATTGCGGTTTCTTTTGTGTGTATAAAAAGTTTATGTTAAAAATTTTTTAATTTATATTATTAATATAAATCATGTAAATTACTGTTAACAATTAAAACTAAAAGAGAGTTGGTTCTGTTTTATCTGTTTGGGGTTTTAAGATAAATGACCTTATTTCATCCCTTAATTCTAAATTTAATCTCATCTAAAACAATTTTTTTTATAGTTAACTAAAAATATTTTTAGAATAATTTTACCTTTTGATCATAATAAAATCAAGTCATTTCTCTTACTTTCAATTTTCTTTTAAACTAAACTTTTTCATATTCAAAAATCTTTTGCAGCACAAAACAACATAATATTTTCAATGGTAAAAATAACTAAACAATGGCTTAAATATGTGAGTTTTAATTATTTTTCAATTCTATTTTATGTTAAACTAAAAGTTTGAATTTTGAAAGAAATGAGCATGAATAATGAGTGTTGTATGATTATTTAAATGTAATATAAATGATAATATAATTTAGATATTATAATATATTAATTTTTGGCCAAAAATAGTTTGATGGAGACGAATGAATACTCTCAAAATTAGTATACCTATAAAAATATTCTTGTGATTGAGAGTAATTTTGAGAGTGAAAATAATCATGAGATACTAATTTCAAAAATTAAGTTTGAAAGTGTAAAATACAATCAATTTTGAGAGTGACAAGAGTTAAATTCGAGAGTAAATATTAAACTAATTTTGAGAGTGAGCATTAAATTAAGATTAAGTGTGGTAATATAATTAATCTATAAAGTAAATATACACGTATTTTGAGAGTGAAGATTTAGCTAATGCATTGGTTGATCATTTCTTTTTTTTTTTTTTCTTTCAAATAATGTAGACATGGCTGATTGAATTCTAATACTTGTATGATACAGAGGTTTATACTTAATAGGACTAAATGATGACGAGTATTATGTTAGAGAGTTTTTAAGAAGTTTTTGTGTGGATTGTACAATCATATTTGAATAGTATATGGAGATGTTTTAAATTTATTTGAGATAAATTCAGCAAAATTTACAATTAGAGTAAGGACGTCTTATAGAGACTATTCATAATTGATGTTTGCATCATTCATAATACCTAAGATTATGAATCAATCAAACTTTGAATTTTTTTATCATGAATTAAGTTTTCATAAATAGTAAATAGTGAGAGATTGTACGATGTATACTACTCTTAAGCTAGTATACATCATAAAGAACTTTCGAGCTCGACAATAAAAGAGCCTTTTACACATTTGTTTTATTCTTCAAGTGGTCGTAATCAAACGAATTATACATTTCTTATCATAGTATTAAATCATTAGAGTATTACTCTAAATGATCTTTAATATTATCCTTTGCCTTGAAACATGGACAAGAACCTACTAATAATGGAGGCTATTTTTTTGAACAATACAATGAGATTCTTGTATGCTATTTATTTGAATTTAAAATAAACCTTACTCAGTTATAATTTGATACTCCTGATGTTCTAATAGGTTCTATAAGTGAAATAAATTACTGTGATAGAGAAAAAATAGTTCGCAATACGCCATACAATCAAAGTAGTTCATGGTAGGTCCATTTATGTCTGATCAATTCACTTAATATTTGCCACGTATCCCATAAATGATAACCATATTTGTTGCAGATGCATTATCAATGAATGACAATAGTTATGTTTAGTTGGCTAAATATTTAGTTCAAAGCAAGAATTAAAATATAAGCTGAGTTTAATAATAATGAAGGGTCGTTTTAAATTTAAGACTTATAAATCGACAAAAGATTGGTATAAGTTAAGATGCATTATTGATTCATGTAAATGGCACACACGTGCTATTAAGACTATAGTTAACCCATATTTTCATATTACTCACAAAGATGATCATACGATGCATACATCTATTAATGATCAACTACATGATAGGCATTGACAAGTGACTACTCGTATAACTGCCGAAGTTATAAAAGAGAAGTTTGTAAATACTAGTAGAATTTATACCCCTTAAAATATTTCAAATGATATCAACCAAGAATACAAAATTCGAGTATCATATAAAAAGGCATGGTGTAATAACGAAGAAACTTTAAGCAATGTTTGTGGTGATCCAATTGGGTCTTTTAGTAAACTTGCATTGTATTATTATTTACTAGAAAAAAATAAATGTACGATGTGGACTATAGAAAAAGATGATAATAATAATTATTTTTATTTTTTTGTGGCTATTGGTTCATATATTCAAGGATTTTAAAATGTTATTTAGCTTGTTATTATTGATGATAGTAATTTTTTAAAGAAAATATTTTGAGATACTTTATTAGTGACAATTGCTGTTGATGATAATAATTAAATATACCTATTGACATTTAGAGTTGTGAATTCAAAAAATAATGCATCATAAAAGTGGTTTTTGTTAAAGCTATAAGATGCCATTGGTCTAATATCGAATCTAGTAATTATTTTAGATTGACATAATAGTATTAAAAATAGAATTAGTATAATTTTTTTAGAGTCCATCAATGGATATTGTGTTTACCATGTATACAAAATATTAAGACAAAATTCAAAATTCCAATATAATTGGTAGATTCCTTTAAAATAGAATATTTTCTTACAGTTAAATTATATCTTCTTAATAAATTCAATGAATAGATGAATAAATTAAAGATAATACATCTCGAAGTTGTACACTACTTAAAATACGAAGTGAGATTTATAGATGGACTAGATCACATTTTCATCTTAAAAATACAATATGATACCTACCAATCTTGCCAAAAGTTAAAATGCTTAGCTGAGACATGCATGATACCTTCCAATAACGGAGTTAGTTAAGTGCATAAGATTTGTGTTATAAAAATAGTTCTATGAACAACGGGAGACAATAAATGCAAGAGAGACTTACCTAACTGAAATAACATAGTCTGATGTAAATGAGTAAATTGACTTGTGTCATTTATATAACGTGTTTTCAATGCCTTGATTTAAATTTCATGTTAAATTGCATGGTTAAGAGAAATATGTTGATTTACGAGAAAAGACATGCACCTACAGATAATTTGACTTATAATAATTACTATTAGTATTGTATTGTATGCCCTAAAATTATTCATATTATTAGTTTTGGACATATTGTATTGAGTTACTGTAGAATATATATTGTACATATTTATTAATAAAGAAAGAATTTTAATTCATATTTATATGCTATTTTTTCTATCTAGTTATACTAGTGATAGAATATATATGTGAATCATCCAAGATAATTGAATTATCTAAATTATTCTCTACAGATGTGATATCAACTAAGCATTGATATTATATAGTATGCACACTGAATGTTTTCAATAAATATCATGAGATGATATTAGTATGAGTAATATAATAATCATATCATTAGGATATTAGTGTGGAATAATAGTTAGAGAACTATTATTTGAATGTGATTAAAGTATGGTGAATCACACAAATGTATGATATTAATGATTTATCATTGAATTATATGGGTGTATTAACTACTCTTCAGACTTTAGACGTCATGATTGTCAATCGGTATAGATGCACATAATTTATATATTATATAAATACGAGACTAATTACGTTTTGTACACAGAAACTAGTTTAGTCATGTGTATTTATATCAAGTACCAAATGACTGTTAGAAGAAATTTATTGAATTGATATAGTAGATTTCAAGGTACTGTTGACTCAATCTAGATTTAAGTTTTTAGTTAAATAGTAATAAATGACTGAAAACAAAGTCTTTGGCCAAAGTATAAATGTCATACGAAGAGTTCGTAGTGACAAGTTTAATTCGTACTGACTAATTACTTAAATAAAACTAAATTAAGGGTTTTGATATTTGCGACTAATTTGGTTAGAATTAGGCAAATAGAATGAGATTATTCACACAAAATCTATAATTAGGTCTAAGGTTAGATAGTTTTCGTTCATTATGAGTTAGAAACTATGGCACATTACTATATGTCAATCATAATTATTGAGCTTTCGAATGGTTTAAAATGAGATCAACGAGATTGATTTTAGCTCACGGTTAACATCATAGTGAACCTAAGAGGTCACAATATAAATTCTGAGATTATTCTTGTTATGAGAGAAAGTAAATAATATCTACAAGAGAGCTAGCACTCTCAGAGATATTATTTGATTGAAAGTCTTAAATGGTTTACGCGTTAAATTATTTAACGAGATGAAAGCTTGAAAATTGACATTCTTATAATTTAAAGTAAATCATAATATTCTATAAATATTTAAATATTTAAATAGAATTCAAAATTAATTTATAGTTTATGATATTTTATGATTTAGTGTCTTAATGATATTTTACAGTTTAGGGGTCCCAATAATATTTGCTATAAATTTATAAAACAGAAGTATAATCATTTATGCTTCCTTAGGTATTTAATTTTTAGCTTATGTACCTCCCTCTTCAGCTCTCCCATACATTCTTACAAATTAACCAATCAGCAAAAAATTAAAGGCATTTAATTTTTAAGAGGCATCACATTATTGGTGCTACATTTTATCAGAGAATCATTAAAGATTAGTGATTGTAAATTAAATATATTTAATTTACAATCACTAATCTTTATATGTTGTTAAAATTATTATTTTTGCTGTATTCTGTGGTATACATGTGATCACATACACTTGACAATGATATCAGAGCATGATTGTGTGACAATTGCATGTAAAAATTGGAATGAAATTGTATTTGGATTAAATTTTGCAAAATTGAGTTTTGATATGATATGGGTTATTTTGTACTAATTTTGATATTTTAAGGCTATAGAAATATATTAAGATGTGTTTCTATTGCATATATATTGAAAAATTATTGAAAACTGAGTTTTGGATGAAAAATGGGATGAAAATGGCGGAGAAGTGGTGAAGCTCGCAGTGAGTGTTAGGCGAGTTGCTAGCGGGCGAGCGTGTGGCGACCAGCCCATGTATGCATGGCTTGCACGTCCTGCAGCAGCCCAGGCAATACGCGTAACATCTGTGCGAGAGGAGGGGTGCAGCATGCAGTGTGCAAGGGTCACATGTGGGGCGCTCACGGGACACGAACAGAGAGCGTATGAGGGGTGCACTAGTGGCGCGCAAGGCATCCTGGGCACACATGCTAAATACAATCCCAAAATTTTTTTTATTTTTATTTTCACTCTAATTTTTTCTTGAATTTTTCAATTTAAATTTTAGGTATTTTTTAGTCCTAATTTGTGAAATTTAAATTTTAAAAAAATATTTTTTTAAAAAATACACCAATGATTAGTGGACCCCGTAAGGGGTATTTTTATAATTTTTCTCAATTAGACAAAAATACCATTTTTAACATTAATAGCTAATTTGATTGGCCTGTTTTATATTTTTTATATTATATATCGAATATGATTATTAAAATATTTAATATTTTTTTAAAATCTAAATATTTAAACAATTATATGAATTGGTTCAATAAATTTTCGAAATTATTTCTGACAATTTAAATTTTAATCATCAAAGTAATTATTCGTGTAACGAATAATCTGAAACATAAATCAAGCAAAATTATTTGTTTGACAAATAAATTTTGCCGAGCTTATAAATAGTAGTACTATTTAATAAACAGTGACCTAAGTTTAATTTTAAAAATCGCTTACTTATATAATAAGTGAGTAAAATTAATTAAGCATAAGGTTCTTGTATGACAAAAAAGGTATAAAAACTTGACTATAAATACAGTATTTTATGAAAATAGTTGTAATGAGAGAAAAAAAGAATTATCACATGGGATGTGGATAATTTAAAAAGGTAACGACTCCTTAAAATTATCATATATTTGTCTCCTATTGTAGGATAACTAACAATTCTTTTACATAAGGTTTTTACTCCAAAATTTCTATTATGTGAAGGGTATAGGGTTTGTGTGATAGAATTGGGGTATTTAATTTTCAGTAATATTCAAATCTTGACCAAGATTATATTATGTGAGGTTGGAATAAGAATATTATTTGAGAGGTGCAATAGTTTGAATATGACTAGTGTAAGACACCAAGAATTCTATCATGTGAGGTGTTTAAATTTAGGGCAAAGAAAATATCAAGTCCTATATAAGATATAAAAAAGAAAGTGTTCTTTACTCATTTGAATTAATTGACCAAGATTTCTGTCGGATGAGATTGATTAATTTTAAATGAGAATTCGATGCCCACTAATTTTACTAAAATCCAACAAAACTTTTAAATCTTATTTTAAGGAGTATATGATTTAAATTAAATAGTAGAAGCTAATTTGATTAGCACAATGCATGATTATATTCAATTGTTGAATATGTATACTTTATTTGTAATTCAATACACTAACAAACTATCTTTTTGGTGTGTTTTTTAATTTTCCCTTAGTGATACGAAATATCGTCAACAAATATATTTTAACAAATTTTGGACAATAATTTAGTTACCAGATCGAATTTAAAGGACTGGTTAAAGAATTTAAGAATTATTCTCAAATTCAAAAATTTGTCTTATGTTTTAAAGGTAAAAATGCTTATGTCATTAGAGATGGATGCACCTAAGGATTAGCAAGAAACCTTTAATAAATGGCATACTGATAATCGTAGAGTATGACTCTACATATTGACATCCATGAATCGAGAGTTATAAGAACGACATAAGAGTATGCTATCTGCGTATAAGATACTCAGATCCCTATAATAGTTGTATGGAGAAAATTCTTGTGTTGTTAAGTATGAGATGTGTTATACCCTATTTAATATGAGACTTAGGAAGGGAATGTCGTTCGATAATCATGTCATCAAGATGATTAATATTCTTGGGTAGTTAGACGTATGAGACATTCAGATGTCCTATAGCCTAAGGGTGAATTTAATTCTACAGTCACTTTCGCCTAGTTTTAAAAGTTTCATTACTAATTTTAACTTGAACAAGATTGAGCGTACTCTTCCTGAGTTACTCAATGATCATTATGAGTATTACAAGCAAAATACTAAGGATAAGAGATATGAGAATATCCATATGGTCACTACTAGCAGGACTGATAAGAGACCACAGCGCTCATCTCAGGGTTCAAAAGTTGGACCTCAGAAAAAAAATACTAAAAAGGCTTTACTTCTCAAATAGTTTAAAGTAAAATAGCCCAAAGAAAAGTGTTTTCACTACGGGATGAAAGGATATTGGAAGAGGAATTGTCCTTAATACCTCAATAGTCTTAAGAAGGCTAAGACAGGTATATATAGTAGTTTTATGATTAAATATAAATTAAGTATTAATTTAGATATTTATTTATGAGTACTTGACTTGGCTGCTACTTCTTATTTTTGTGTGTCATTACAGGTACTGTAGAATAGTTTTACACTATTTGACGATGGGGTCGCTTTGAAGATGGCAAATAGAGTAACAATTACTACCACTCATGTAGGCTCGTGTAGACTTACCATTCAAGCACATTTTAAAATTAGAGAATATTTTATATTTTGCTTTTGCTATACGAAATATTATTTTTGTATCTGTACTTTGTAATAAAAGTTATTCTGTATAGTTTAATAAAAATAAATGTATATTACATTTTAAAAATGTATGTATTGACAAAGCAATTAGTACAAATAATTTGTATGTCCTTCAATTGAATAATAGTTATTCAGTTTCTTCTATTAAGAATACAAGAATTCAAAATAAAATTAATCTTAAATTTCTGTAGCATCACATATTAGGCCATATCAAAGATAGACGACTTACTTAACTTGAAACTAGTGAAATATTGATTTCATTAGGTTCTAAGCTCATTCTGACTTGTGAGTCATATCTTTAAGAAAAAATAACTAAATCGCCCTTTAAGAGTAAAGGTGAGAGGTAAAAAAAACTGTTGAATCTCGTACATACTGATGTATATGGATCATTTAGTACTATAGCTAGGAGAGATTTTAATTACTTTATTATCTTTACTGATGATATGTCTAGGTATGAGTATATGTATTTGATGAAATACAATTCTGAATCCTTTAAAAAGTTTAGAAAATTCAAAATTAAAGTAGAAAATCAAGTAGGAAAAAGTATGAAAGTTCTGCGATTAGATCGTGAAAGTGAATACTTGAGTACTGAATGTCAAGAATTCTTAAAAGAAAATAAAATTATCTCGCAGATAATACCTCCGTATCTACCTCAGCATAATAGTGTAGCTAAAAGAAGAAATCGTATTTTATTAGATATGGTGCAATCGATGGTTAGTTTTACAGATTTATAATTATATTTATGGGAATATATTTTACAGGCTACTGCACATATTCTTAACAAAGTTCCTTCTAAATCAGTCCAAAAGATGCCATATGAGATATAGTGTGATAAGAAATCTAGTCTAAGTTATATAAAAGTCTAGAATTATCTTGCATATGTCAAGTCAATCAAATCTGATAAATTTGATTCAAAATCAAAGATGGGTTGATTTATTAGATATCCTAAAGAAAGTTTAAAATATCAATTCTACTTTTTATCTGATCAAAAAATATCAATCAATAGAAATGCATGCTTCTTAGAAAAAGAGTTTTTAGAAGAAAGAGGTATAGGTAAAGAGATTGAATTAAAAAAAGAGTCTTTTAAATCTTAATTCAACCAAACTAAAACTGGAACATCTAGTTAGTAGACTTTAATTCTTGTTAATCTAGTTTTAACTCAAAATTTTTTTAGGATTTCTGTAGTTCCAGAGAGATATAGATTTCTCAATGAGTAAGATTTTAAATCTTACTTAGTAGGAGCTACAAATCATAGAGATGATCTTAGAACTTATAAAAAGGCAATCTTGAATAGAGATTCAGAAAGATGGCTAAAGGCAATGAAATTTAAAATAAAGTCTATACATGTAAATTAAGTCTGGATACTTATTGATCCTCTAAAAGAAATAGTTTCTATTAATAATAAATGGATCTTTAAGAGAAAGATTAATAAGGATTGACAGGTAGAGACCTATAAAGTACGGCTAATTACGAAGAGTTATACTTAGAAATTAGGATTAGATTATGAGAAAATTTTTTTCCTTGTTACTATGATAAAATTTATTCGAATTATGCTAGCTATAGCTGCATACTATAATTATAAAATTTAGCAGATGGATGTCAAAATAGCATTTCTTAATAGTTATATTAAGAAAAACCTGTTTATAAAATAGTCAGTTGATTTTGTGTTAACGACTCAGCCATATAAAGTATACAAGTTGCATCGATCTATTTATAAATTGAAGCAAGTCTCTAGAAGTTGGAACATCCAATTTGATGAAATAGTTAAAGCGTTTGGTTTTATCAAAACTTCGGATGAACCTTGTATTTACAAATAAATTAAAGATTATGCGATCACATTCTTGATATTATATATAGATGACATATTATTGATAGGTAATGACATATGCATGATTATAGTAGTTAAAATCTAGCTATCCAAAAATTTTTTTATGAAAGATTTGGGAGATGCAACTTATATTTTCAGAATTCATATTTATAAAGATAGATTGAAGAGAATGATTAGATTATCCTAAAAGTTATATATTAAAAAGATGTTAAAAAGATTAATATAGAGAACTCTAAAAGAAGTCTCTTTCCCTTCAATCAAGGTCTTTATCTCTCAAGAGATATGGGTCTAAAGATCGATAAAGAGCAGTAACGGATGCATAGTATTCTATATGCATCAACTATAGGTAGCTTGATATATGCTATACTATGTACACGACTTAATATAGCTTAAACAGAAAGTGTTACTAATAGATATCAAATAGATCCTAAGAAAAATATTAGTCTGCAGTAAAAACTATCCTTAAATACTTAAGAAGGATTAAGAATTTGATTATGAGTTATAGATCTCAAGAGTTAAGTATTCATGGGTACTCAAATTTTAATTTTCAATCAGATATAAACGATCAAAAATCTATATTTGGTTTTATATTTTTGTGTAATGAAGGAGTTGTGAGTTGAAAGAGTTCCAAATAGATAATAACAACTGACTTTACCATAAAAGTTGAATATATAGTAGCTTCAAAAGAAGCTAAAGAAGCAATTTGGATAAAAAGTTCGTATCTAAATTGGGTGTAATTTCCAGTATGGCTTATCTAATAAGCATATTATATGATAATACAGGTACTATTGCACAAGTTAAAGAACCAAGAGTACACTAAATATCTAATCATATTTAACAAAAGTATCACATATTAACAGAATTTGTTAGTACTAAAAAATTTTTAATCGAAAATATATCTTCAATAGAGAATGTCGCTGACTCTCTCATTAAAACGATGACACTGAAGCAATTGGACTAGCATCTTGAGAAGATGGATATGAGATATAACAGTGAATGGCTTTAGTGTACATGGGAGTTTGTTAGTGTTGTATGCCCTAAAATCATTCGTGTTATCGATTTTAAACATATTGTATTAAGTTATTGTAGAATATATATTGTACATATTTATTAATAAAGAAAGTATTTTAATTCATGTGTATATGCTGCTTCTAGTGATAGAATATATATGTGAATCATTCAAGATAATTAGATTATCTAAATTGTTCCCTCAGATGTAATATTAACTGAGCATTAATATCACATAGTAGGTATATTGAACGTCTTTGGTAAATATCATGAGATGATATTAGTGCGAATGATATGATAGTCATATCATTAGGACATTAGTATGAAATAATAGTTAGTAAACTATTATTTGAACGTGATCAAAGTATGACGAATCACACGAATGTATGATGTTAATGATTCATCATTAAATTATATGGGTATATTAACTACTCTTCAGACCTTGGACATCATGATTATCAATCAATATAAATGCATATGATTTATATGGTATATAAATACGAGACTAATCATGTATTATACACAGAAGTCAGTTTGGTCATATGTTATTTATATCGAGTAGCAAATGACTGTCAAAAGAAATTCATTGACTCGATATATAGAATTTTGATGTATCGTTGACTCAAATCTAAATTTGAGTTTTAATCAAATATTAATAAATGACTAAAAATAAAGTCTTTGGCCAAAGTATAAATATTATATGAAGAGTTTATAGTGATAAGTTCAGTTTGTACTGACTGATTATTCGAACAAAACTGAATTGAGAGTTTTAACATTCGTGAGCCCTAATTTGGTTGAGATTAGACAAACCAAAAAAGATTATTTACACAAAACCTATAATTGAAAATAAGGTTCGATGAAGTTTTTTTTTATTATGAGTTGGGGACTATAACACATTGCTAGATATCAACCATAGTCATTGAGCATTCAAATAATTCGAAATAAAATCAATAAGATTAATTTTAGATTATGGTTAACATTATAATAAACCTGAGAGGTCACAATATAAACCTTGAGATTATCCTTATTATAAAAGAGAGTAAATAATATCTGTAAAAAAGTTAGTATTTTTAGAGATATTATTTGGCCAGAAGTCATAGATGGTTTACGCATTAAATTATTTAATAAGATGAGAGCTTGAAAATTAACCTCATTATAATTTAAAGTAAATTAAAATATTTTATAAATATATAGATATTTAAATAAAATTTGGAGTTAATTTATGATTTTTAAAAGTCTAGAGGCCTAAATAATATTTTATGATTGGGAATCTAAATGATATTTTATAGTTTAGGAGTCCCAATGATATTTGTCATAAAATTATAAAACAGAAGTAGAATTATTTATGCTTCCTCAGACATTCAGTTTTCAGCTTCTCTGCCTCCCTCTTTAGCTCTCCCGTTCTCTCTCTCAAATTAGCCAATTAGCAAAAAATCAAAGGCATTTTGATTTCTCAGAGGTATCACATTATTGGTGCTGCATTTTATCAGAGAATCACTAAAAATTAGTGATTGTAAATTAAATGTGTTTAATTTGCAAAAAATTAGCATACCTTGTTAAAATTATTATTTTTGCTACATTCTGTGGTATGCATGTGATCACACATACTCGATAATTACTATATGCACATGCTCTAGCCTTATGTCAGAATATTATATTCGAGCATAATAATTTATGTTTGATGTACTACACATCTAATTTTTTTTAATAGCATATTTTGAATTCATTATCCCTATTAATAACAAGGCAAATGGGTTATGCCAATAAAAGTTGGAGATATGGTGATTAAAATGCCTCTAGTACAGGTTTTTTTTGGTTAACCTAGAAAATAATGAACTCCTTTACAAGAAAAAGATATAGATAAAAAAAAAATATTCTAGGCGTAATAGTATTAACCACAATCACTCAATCTGTCAAAATTCGATACTACTACATTCAAAAAGTTAAATAGTTATACGTATATTATTATTATTATTATTATTATTATTATTATTATTATTATTATTATTATTATTATTATTATTATTATTATTAT
>JAWDEX010136987.1:0-24428 GCA_035221805.1 Trichilia hirta
CAGGAATTCAAATGTAAGACTTCTTGATTAAGTTGGTTTTCATACAACGTTGAGTAACCATTTAATCCCAAAAGCTTTATAAACGCATATAAAACTCTAACCTTTACAAATAACAACACTCAATGTTAGATAACTTGAGTCTCTTTAACAAAAAGTAACTCTAGAATTCCATGGTTCCTGTTTGGCTTTTACTAGCCTCTATGCTAGGAGGCAATGCACCTGAGTAGGTCAATGCTAGCAGATGCTCTCAAGATTTATAACACTGGGGAGCATGCAAACAGATTAACATAAAGGCTGATGACTATCTAATTTCAGCATGACCTAGTTATTACAAGAAAAATATAGATCAGGTCAATGATCAAAGAGGATTGCCTTCAGTCAAACAAATCTAGTCTTTTATGGCAGAAGCAAATATTAATCCATGATGCACAAGAATTTCTGAATTTAACTAATGCAACAGGCAATGGATTCAAAAGACAACAACACAAGCATACCACACAATACTAGAAATATAAACACAAGGATTAATAATGCCGATAGACTTGTTAAGAAGAATGGGCCTACATATCCATCACCAACTGATAACTCAGGCTTAGGCTTCCTAGTTGGAGGGCGCATAAGGAAGCCAAACCATCCACGAGATTTGCTGACAACCCAGAAGGCCAAAAAAAGGTAAATCAGAAAAAATAGAGGAAAGGAACAAAAGTTCCCCTTGAAATGGTTGATTAAATGACACTAGATAAGAAGATCCAAGCAGGTCGTAACAGGATAAATTTTGTACTTTTTGGGCCTATCTTGCAAAACATTAGAACTTCTCTTATTCCCTTTCAAGTACTGTTGCTGCTTGCTGATGGAAGACTGCAAATCACTGTCATCATCTCCCTGGATGATCAGTGCAAAAATAGCAACATAACTAATTATTTCAACAATGAAATCAAATGTGCATATGCAAGCGTAACGATGGAACATAAGGGCAAGGAATTTTTTTTCTCCTTTTGGGATGAAACAATAAATGATAACTACAAGATAGCAGGCAATACGCTTTCAAGAATATCAGTAGAAGACACATGAGATATCCATACTTCTGATTGCAACATAAAGTTTTCTTTGAAGGATGTAGGAATCAAATGCTTAGTGGGTTGTTCCTCTGCATATATGTGCCTAACATT
Source organism: Trichilia hirta (assembly GCA_035221805.1). Taxonomy (NCBI): domain Eukaryota; kingdom Viridiplantae; phylum Streptophyta; class Magnoliopsida; order Sapindales; family Meliaceae; genus Trichilia; species Trichilia hirta. Next base: position 1,170 of record JAWDEX010136987.1, read on the forward strand.
TACACAAGGGTAATACATATGTTGCAGCTTGTAATAAAATTATTACACTGATAAATGCCTTTATGATTGAATTTAAGTGGACAACAAGCATCCCAACTTGCAAAACAAACAAATATAAATGTCACAGGGCGCATTATTCCAGAGTAGAGCAAAATGATAAAATACCCGTTGAAGGGAAGCTGCTTTTGCTCTGAAAGATGCCTCCAGGAATTCAGCCTCTTTCTTAAGTTTCCTCATTTTCTCAAGGTCAGAACAAGCAGCTTTCAATTGCTCCTTTCCAGAGGTAGAGCTTGACACATGCAATTCTTGAAGCAATTTTTCCAGTCTTATCAAAGCTTCTTCAACACTCTCCAATGCCTAACACCAGATATTAAAGTCATGGAATAATCAGAATACAAGGGTAGAGCAGAGGGATTTGGAAACTATGGCATTTAGAAACCCATACATATAGATCAAATATAAATAGCAACAGGAAAACGAAATACAAAGTATTGCAGCATGCAAAATTTGAGACATCACATATCCCAAAATACTAGATGAAATCAGCATCAATAGCTATTATTTCAACTGTACGGAAACGCACATATATTTTTAGTGGAACCTAGGTTTATATTTAATAAAAACATTGAAGTCTGATCCCATCATATAGCAGCTAGCACAGGTCATGTGAAGCATTTCTGATCAGCAATTTTCATAATTTCAGTTGAGAGTTCAATCATAACTTTTTGCACCATGGCATTTGAGAAGCATAGAATATCATGAATACTTACTGTATATGTTAAAAGAAAAGTAAAGTCAAATGATTCCTAATCAAAAAGGCAACATATGGCAAGATGTAACAAAATAATAAGGAAGGCAGACATTGGAATATATTTGAAGGGAATAGGGCAACCTTGTCAAAAGAATCTGCCTCTTTGTCAGTTCCCGAATAAGTTCCAGATTCAGCCTCATCTATCTTATCATTTCTGCATGACATTTTTTGAATAACTGTTATTTGCAATCATATTTCCTGGACGTTAATTCAGTTATTCATAAACTTGAATTGAACTTGAAAAATTCTTAAATGTTTTTTCCTACATAATGATGTATATCTACTGTTTCACATTCCAAGTCATATGATGAGATGTAGAATATCCTAGAAACAAATAGAGTATATGCGTAAAGGACATAGGAGGGAGGGAGGCAGGTAGGGAGGGAGGGAGAGAGGTGTGCAAGGACATTAGCTTACTTTGATATACCCAGCTCTGTCATACAGTCCATCAACTTGTTATGCCTGAAAGTAAAAGATAAAGCATTCCGTTAAGTTTACTTAATTGTTATTTGGCTCTTCATTATTCTTTACCTAGCAAACCATAAGCTCAATTACCCCCTAGACAGAAATTTTGCTGCCTTGACATTTGAAGCGTTCTCCAGCCATTTACTGTATTTAATGAAACTCTGCATCCAATGAGAACAAACATCTAATACTTGGGGGATAGCTTCAGCATTAGGGGGACCTTCTCGTTTACTTTTGTGGCCATGGGACTGTTTTGGCATTGTAGTGCTGCCTGGATAAAAGAGCAGCCAATCCAGCTCTTCACACACTACCTGTCCCATGAATGACAAGTGAAATGGTAACTCGGTATAATTCAATGTGAAGCATGATTACAAGATGATAATAACCACGCAAGCTGACCTCCACATACAATTGATATGAACTTATTGATGAAAGCTGGGGATAGTATAACACAATGCTCCCAATTAGGTATCTGCACCAATCAACCAGAAAATTGAGTACTAAATGAAATCAAAGAAAAAAGTATTGGACTTGGAAGAAAAGAAGCCTGTAACATATCAGAGCTACCTAAGGAAGCTTTCAAAAGGATCATCTACAACATCAAATCCATTTGTAGAAAGAAAGGACTGTGTACTTCTTCCTAAGGCAATAAAGAATCCAAAGATTGCCAAATCTCTCTCCAAAACCTGCGGTAAATCATTGTTGACTTTCAATGACAGGTTCGACAGGATTGGAAACCATGACAAAACCTAAATGCAAAAGTGCAAATTATCATACTATTTCATTTTTTAAAAGGGAAAAAAGGTCCAAAGCAATATAAGATTTTAATAATAGACAATGTCCTTCACACTTTGTTAATTATAAATTACCTTTCTCCTGACAGGTCAATTTATAACCAAGGAGCTTAGAGAAATTACCTCCAGGGGTAAGGAGATAAACGGAGAACATCCACTGAATGCATTTTCTAGTTTAAGCATTGTGGTACATTAGTACATAACAGAAATCTGAAGAAAATCAAACTATATAAATACAATAGAAGATGAATGGTCAAGACAGTTCCTCATTTTCTATATTCTTTTTCTCTCCTCTTCTTACTCAACAAATACATAAATCATATTACCTACGGGATAGCTGATAACAATATAAAACCTTCTCAATAGTTTATATCAAGGTATGAGGGATGGGAGATTGATGTTTCACACTGGCACTTTTCCAATAGTCATTAGTTCCAAACGTATCTTAATTTTGAACTTTTGATCAATGACAAGGGATAAAAGCCCACAAGTATCTCTAAATGTAAACATTCAGAAACTATTGGACTTAGGACTAACCTCAATACTTTCAGATGTCGTTAGTCTTGACCATATTTTCTCCCTATCCATAGCCCGCTGCAGCTGCTTTTGTACAAGATCCACCCAGAAAATTACCTCTTCAGAATCCCGATCATTTTTCACTCTACATGCTGAAGCTCGAGGACCAAAATGAACAAGAAATTCTCTGTGTAGACCAATATCCTTTATAGAATGATAAGCTTGCGATATAGGAAAGACATCAACCAGCATATCCATCAATCTACCAGTCACGTCAGGAATCATAGAAAAGAACTGTGAGCAGGAAACTTTTGCCGGACCAAGTTTCGTGATTGCGGCAATGCAGGTCAATGCAAGCATGAGCAATGATAGATCACTTGCACCTCCTGAACTCAAGGGCATACCATTGTCACACCTGGAAATAAATTAATAGTAACCCTTTTACCACACAAACTTTGCAATTTGCAATGATCAATAAGTTCAACCAACTTGAAATAACATGAAGGTAGAAACGTACATTGCAGTGGCAGCAGTGAAGCGCTGATCCCCTTCAAAATAATTTATAAAGGATGTCACAACAGCTGGGACTTGCTCCGACCAAAACCATTCATAAGCTTCAGGCTGCTTGGCCAATAATTTATCCCTAATTAAGCTGTCCAGAGGAGCAGACTGCCGTAATAGACTGCATTAATGCAAAGGTCAAATCAAACTAACTCAATCAAATGGGAAACTATAGGGATATTTTATTACAAATAATCAACAATTCAATTGAAAACACATAAAATGATCATTACAATCAGATTTACTGAACAAATAAAAAGGCCAAATGAACCCATAAATGGCATGAGAAGCTAAAATAACTTCTTATCCATCGCCCCCCACATGAAACAAATTGCAAGTTCCTTTTAGACCTATATTATTTAGCCAAAATTCACGTATAGAAAAAAGAAACTCTTTTACCAATTTAATTAAAAGGTGAAGGTAAGTGACATTTAATGTCGAAATTTCATAACACTCTAATCAAATTTCCACAAAACCAAAGACCAACAGTACATGCCAACAATAATACAAAATGAAACTAATGGCATCAGCATCGGAAAGTCAGTTCATATCCTTGATTTGCTGAATGGAATGGATCCACAGAGAGCAATAGTTAAACTCCCCATAGGTTTTGGACAAAAGACTCAAAATGGAAGGTGCTGAAAGGCTAAAAGTCAATGAGAGGTACAAGATCTGAAGATCTGAAATACACTTAATTCAGTACCTCCTTTGGACAAAAACACGTATATCCCTGTCTCTACCATCACCTCGGGAGGAAATCTCACATGCGGCTTGCAATAAGGAATATACGGAAGTCTGAAAAATCATGAAACTTCAGATAGTTTAGATTATGTCTGAAATGAAACAAGATTATGCAGTTTTCCCATCTGACAAACATAGACACAATGTAATTTAAACAATAATTTTCAAAAGCTTGTTCACAAACCTGATAAGCGAGTGTTTTTATCCATGCATTCTTGTCTACACCAAGCCAAGCTGTTGAAAGCCAGGACAATTTTGAAAGCGAGCCTTGTTCTTTAATTGCCAGCTCAAAAACCCTGGCTGCTTCATGTAAAGATTGAACAAGTCCATCATTGTAATCTTTTCCCTGCAATGACTGATTTAGTTTGAACCTCATCTTCTCAACATCACTATAGGTACTTGCTTGTGGACTCCCATCGAGAGTTACACCATCGTCAGAAGAAGCATAGGGCTTGATTTGTCTAATCCTTCTTGATTTATAAAGGTTCAAAAAGTTTTTCCTATAACTCATCAACAGATTATTACGACTATAATTTTCATTCTCTAGAATTGCAAGTCTCAAAAGATATCTCTTCCTGAAATTGCTACAATTACTAAACAAGTAATCTAATGCAACCCCTCTTCTGCAGTAAATACGGGCTCCGATTGAATTTTGGAAAAGCCTCGGATTTGATGAGCTGGAAATACAATAATGAAGAATAAGAATTGAGTAAAAACAAGAATTGACAACATCAAATGACAGAAACAAAACATGTTTGTTCTGGTATGACTGTTTCTGAGGACTCTCAAGCTTGCATTATCTAATGGTTTTCCTTTATTTCCTGTATAATATTCCTTGTTTATTCTGTTTCCAAATAAGTAAATCCTCAAGCCGGCCATGTCTGTAACACTCTCCACTCTCACGTGAAATATTGCATTTCTCTTTTTACAATCTCAACTGTGTCATGGAATTAACAGCTTAGTTAATTCTAAATACTCAAGCATGCATAATAGGAAACAATTCCAAAATCTATTAGCAAGTATAGTATATGTCCAGATAATTCACAATAAGTCGCAATAAATTAGGCAATAGACAAGTCATATATCCATTTCAATATAAACTACTGAATTTCCGTTTGGTTGCCGAGAAAGCTGCGGAAAATAAAGCAAAAATAAACTTAAATTTTAGATGTTTCATCCTTCAGTTCACGAGAAAAATAATGTTCAGAACTAAAGGCTAAACTAAATGGTTGCTTGAAAAGTCAACTGAATTAGTTAATTCGATGAATGCGAGTGCATAAATTTAAAAAAAAAAAAATTGATCCTACAGCAAATGCCCCGAAATCGTAGCTGCCGCAAATTTACTCGATAAACACTACTAATAATGCCGTAAAACAAACCGAATTTAAAACAGATATTAAGAGCAAACAATAAGGACGTGAGTACCTTGGAGATACGAAGCCATGATGATGGAACTTAACGGCCATATGCGAGGGAGATGTAAAGCGAAAGAGAATCAGCGGGAAATTTCTGTATTGTGTGTGCTGGAAAATTGAGCGGAAAAAGGAAAGTAATGATAGGGGGGTTTGTGTGCAGAGAAAGTGAGGCTGACGTGGCAGTGGCTACTTTATCCATATACGTGGTGAAACGAATAATCACAGAACAGGTTTTTTTTTTCGTCTTTTTATTGCAAAGAATGCCGTAGGAGAATGCCGATTCCTGTGTGATTATTATTTCTGGGTGAAAAAAAATTAAATAAATTGCTGTTAGGCCACCAAAAATACACCATGTTTATTTAAAACTCAATTTAAAATTTTCCTTTTTTAAAATAATCTTAAAATTTGCTCCCTCAGAATTTTAGAATTATATAAGATTTGTTATATTATTTTATTAAAAGGAACATCATTATAAAAAAAATATCCAATAAAATATTAAAGTAAGAATAGATGTATATATTATTTAAATTTAAAAATAAATTAATAAAAAATTATTTTTAATATTAAATTGTTGTCGCTATACAACTGATAAAAATGGGGTTTTGAATAAGACAACCTTTTGATGCAGAGAATTTCTATTGGTTTATTCACAAGAAGTCGTACTAAAAAATTGGTAGGGTGCTTTAAAACAAAACTCATGTTAATTATGAAAATGACTCGTACATGCACTACTCACATATGTTTTGTGCGCTTCCTATCTACAGGGCTTTTTGTTTTTTAACATACGCTACCTAAATAGGGAATAATGCAAATTATAGATGTTGAATTTGGACTTGGTTATAATACATCAATATATCAATTCATTAATATATTAATTTAAAAATTTTAATATATTGTATAATATAAAATTAAAATAATATAATTTTAAATTTTATGTTGCACAATATAAAATTAAGTTACCCATCAATCCCGGTAAATTGAGAATAAATGGGTGCATTTAGTTTATTTGCAATAAAAATCACGTGAGTCCATGGTTATCATTAATAAGTAAGCATTGAACCTTGTAATTATGATATGTAAGCATCATTGACATCCTCTATTACATGGTTAGGTATTTTTTTTTTTATTTTTTTACTCAAAATTTAAAAGATTTAAATTCCAAAAAAAATTTAAACCTCTGAATTTAAATAATTTATGTTGTTTTGCATGGTAGAAACAAATGTAATCAACCGGTTACTAGATAGTTTCTTGAATTTGTGTTAGAAATTCCCAATTTTTGTTCATTTGCTACAATTGTATTACATAATTTCAAGTTATGATATGGCATATTTAATTATACATATTATTTCTATATTCATATTACAAAATTTTTAAAATTTTCTTTTATAATTTATAATTTTTAATCATAAAAAAATAAATTAAAATAAAATAATTAAAAATACTTTAAATAATATTAGAGATAATTTTTTTAAAAATAAATTAATATAATGTATTACTATTTATTAATAAAAATACAAATTACCGCAGTGAAAATTAAACTCTAATATGTAACGTCATTTTATCCCTAACCTACGGCAGCACGGTGGACTGAGCGATGAGTTATTATCATTTGTTAAATCGCACCACGTCGCAAATGCATAGCTATTATCACAGCTCTAAATCTTGGGTATACAAGCTGGGACAGATTAAGTTAGGCAGGCGACTTTAGAATTAGGAACGGTGGGATAGGTAGGCGACTTTAGAATTAGGAACGGTGGGATGCAGATAATTAAGTAGTGTGGTTTACTACTTCACATGAGCTAGTCCTGAACTGGAGCCATTGTCCTGATGAGCCCAAAGCAGGACGAAACCAACGAGGCATATCGAGATGGAAGGCAATGCAATCTTGAGCGAGGGAGCTCGGGGTGCGAGAGCCAGATGAGAATGTATTCGAGTGGGCCAAGGATCATACTTATAGGTTAATTAGGGGCGTTGCATGTGCGGAGCACAGTGAGTCGCAATGCAGAGCATTGAGCGCGGCATGAACGGAGTATGCCTAGCGAACCACAAGTGCGGGAGATGCGCACAACATAAGGCAAAGTCGTGCGAGGGCAGCGCACACATAAAAAGGCACATGTGGGCACAATGGAGGTTGTCCGAATATGCAAGGGCTGATGCTCAAGTGTGTAGCAGCATGAAATTGCGAGCACATACAAGTATTGGGGCCCATGGTGCAAAGAGGTGTCAAGTAAAAAGTGAGTCGTTCAGTGCTCAAGGGAGCACAGGTTGAGGCCCTCAGCGCGAGTGAGCGTCGAGCGATAAGTAGAACGCTCAAATGCTCAAGAGGGCATAGGCATGAAGCCATCGACGCGGGAGAGCGCCAAGTGATGAGCAACACTAAGTGTGCAAGAGTGCATCAGATGAGACCTTAGGCGCGGGGGAGCGCCAAGTGACAAACGGAGTGCTAAGTGCTCGTGGGCTCAAAGGCACAAGGCCGTAGTTGCGAGAGAGCGCCAAGTCTAAGCGGGGTGCTCAAGAGCATATGGGCGCATAGGCTATGCCAACGGAGTGGGAGAGCGCCAAGCTGCGAGCGAGATGTCCGAGTGCGTATGGGCGCATAGGCCAAGACCATTGGCACGAGGGAGTGCTAGTGCTATGAGTGGAACACTTAAGTGCGTAGAGGCGCACAGGCTAAAGCTAGAGGCACGAGAGAGTGCCTTGACAGGTGTGAATATGCTTGGGTGCATAGGAACGCACCAACAAGAAGCCAAAAGTACGGGAGAGTGCCAACGTACTGAGGGAATGTGCGGGAGCAATGTTCGGTACAAGTAGTTAGATAATATGTGTTCGAGTCAACGTACATTGACGTGCATGACAGACAATGCCCAATGACACGCACAGTTGGCGAACAGAGCTCAATGGGGTAAATATCAAATAAGTATAACTTAGGCCTTGAAATGATATCAAGGTGCAATGAAGCGTTATAACATATTGGCCGAGATAGTGAAGATCGAGAACAGTGAAAGCATAGGGACCAAAATCCTCGCAATTTTGAAAAATTGATCGAAGGGTTGATTTATGTTCTTTTTATGTGATAGTAAAAAAGTTGAAGGTAAAGGTCTTCATAAAATAAATATTGTGCGAAAAGGTTGGTTGAAATTCTGTAAAGTATTTAATTAAAATACATGGAGTAATAGCAAAAGAATAAATTATTGACTGGATCAAAAATTCAGCGTACCACGAGACTACGCCGCTAGAGCTAAAAAAAAAAAAAAAAAAAAAGTCCTGTAACAGCTACCATCATCGTTTTCCGTCTCTAAATGCAACAAAAATTGAATCCAATTACAAAATTGTTCTTTCAGGGAAAATTGATTCAAACTTGGTTTGGAATAAATATGACATTAACAATTATTTGTTTAGGATATTTTATTATATTATATGATTAATAACATTGGGATTCTTAATTTTTCATGTTTTTTCAAGTAGGAACATGGTTTATTAATATTAAATAACCAAATTATTCTTAAATTTTTTTGAACAAATAGGATATTAACCTTCTTGAATCAACTTAATTAACATTAATGTTTAATTCCTTTTGCATATTTGTAAGGGTTAATTTTCACATATTTTAAAGGAAAAAAATTACAAATTCCCTATAATTTTAGGTTGCGATATTTTGTGACACATCTTTTATAATTTCATAAATAATTGTAAATTTGTAAGTTTATTTTTAATTGAACTTAATCACAAGCAATTCCAATAAATTTCAATTATAATGCAAATTTTTATATTAAAAATTATACAAAATATATGATTTTAGTCAGAGTTATAATGCATTTAGTTAATATAACTAAATAATTATTGGCCTTATAAGGCGGTAATTGTGATTCTCTTGTTCGAAAGATTCGCATGGTATTTTATGCACGTGTCATACATAAATGAATAACATGTGAATTTATTTTTTATTTTTTCAGAAATAACTTGTAAATTTAAAGTTATCGACCAACACGTTCTTTTAGCTTATTGATTATCAAGTTCTAAAATAATAATATTAGAGATTTAACGAATCTGAAAGTTAATACCACCAACTCCGATGAGGAAAACGATGCAGTTTAATAAAATTAAGTTAAAAATTAAAAAAATGTAGCTAAATTTTGTAGACCGCGAGAGCAAATTAATTTAAATATTGACCACTAGCTACATCCGAAACAGCAAATTTCGGCAGCCGGTTTTTCATCTATCTATAGCTGTTTTTTGTTTACCGTTTCCAAATTGTCTGTCAATTAATGTACACAATACAAGAACCTGGATTAGATTCAACAATAATGCAAGTTTGATGAGCTGTGATTAGCAATAATAACAATTCATGACAACCCAAATTACATAGATATTTTGGTATAATATATACGCTCAATCAATTAATTATTAAAATAAAATAATATAAACAGTATATTCAATAGTATCATATGTTTTTACATTTTTTTATTTTTTATTATAATTTTTAATTATTTGTAATTTTTTTTTTAATTTATAAAAAAGTTGTGATAGTTGTTGGGATGACGTAGGAGAACTAATAATACAATTAATTATAAAAACATCATTTTCACTTTGGTATTTAATAAAATTTTACTTTATTATTATACAACTTTTTTTATTAAACCGCCGAGAAGATTACATCCAACAACAATGTGGTCATTGACCTAGTCCACTTGGGAAAATCACAGTCTTAAACATTATGATGATGGTTTTAATTATAAAAAATAAATAAATTTTAATTTAAATTCCCTTTTAATTTGGATGTTCATCCATTTGAGTCATTTACAAATTTCAAAAGTGAATCGTTTGATAAACTTCTCAATTGACTGCATCCTCTTGTAATTAATTAATTATTAGTAAAGCAGGGAATTTCTTACATACACAAAATTTCGAATCAAGTCAACATTCACGGATAATACCATGTTATTCTACAAAGGAAATGTTGTTTTATATTTTAATTATTATTTTTTTTCTTATGTGAATCAATGTAGTATTAAATATTTATCAAATTTGTGCTCCTAAAATTAAATTAAACATAATGGCACCATAAGTATAAGGCATTACAAGTCTAAGTAGTTATTAATATTTTTTATAATATAATTTTCGTGCTTATTTTAATTGATTATCGAAAGATTAGTTAAGTAATATAAATTTTAAACTTAAAATAATAAAATAGATTATGGTAAGGGATAAATGCTAGAGAAATCTTTTCCTATAAAAATCCAATTTAGAAGCTCCAATTTGGGAAATCCGGCACTCAAATTCAATAGCGGAGAAATAATGGCATCTCCTTAACGATATATATGAACCAATCACCATCGTCCACGTTTCCCTCAAAGTTTGGATTCTCTTGATTTTTTAATATATATATTTTTTTTTCCAAATTTTTATTAGGTTAATATTTTGTTAAAATTTCATTAAAGATTTAGATTTAATATCAAAACGATATTTATGTTCATAATTCTAAATATTAAAATAACATATTTTTTCTGTTATCCACGCACTGTCACGACGATGAAGGGAGTTTGTCCAAAATGAATGGCAATTTGATATTAAGAGAGAACTCAATGTCATTTGCAGAACTTCCAGAACATTTCTCTCTTCATTCGGCAGTCCGACTCCGGCCACTATATAAACTCCAACTCCAAACTCCAAAACTTTGTCATTCAAAAACTCACCGGAACAAAAGATTTCACAAGCAAGAATGGCTATTCTGTCGTTCTCCACGGCCATCGTCGATGAAGGCACAGTCACAATGTCCACCGTCCATCCAGACATCATCAAGACTCATATCTTAAGACGTTTAGAAGGCGCCACCTTCGCTTCCATCGCCTGCGTCTCCTCCGAGCTCCACTCCCTCACTTCCAAAGAAACTCTCTGGACAAACATTCGCCATACCAAGTGGCCTTCAACCAACACGCCGAGTCTGCGCTACGTCATATCTTCGTTACGAAATGGACGGCGCTCCTTCTTCTCCGACTCCTTCACTAATTCCGACCTCTCATCTGCTACCTCGACCTATTCATCTCTCAATCTCGACCGTCCGTCAGAATTGATCTCAGCCGTTGATATTTATTATAAAAACAAGTTTACAGTCAGCAAAGTTGTCGAAACAGAGACTGTAAGCGGGTGGTTCAAATGCTTCCCGTTTCGAGTAATTCGAGTTGACTTACTCGAACCGAAAGACAGTTCCCACCGGGATACCTCACCCGGCTAATGAGGACATGTGTTGTGAACTCTCGGAAGATTTCACTTTGAGTTGGATTCTCACCGACCCGGTCGGACGGCGAGCAATGAATCTATCAACCTACCAGCCGGTGAACGTACAACGTCACTGGTTAACTGGAGAAGTGCAATTGCGTTTTGCTACGGTGCTTCCCGGCAGCAAGAGGGGATCTTCGTCTGAATTCGTGCAGTTTGGGATTGTTGTCACGTGCGGCGGGTCGGAAGGCGGGGAGATGCTCGTGAGGGAGGTTTGTTTACAGGTTGAAGACATGGATGGAATGTACTTGAATGGCAAGGACAGTTTGGTGATTTTCTATAAAGGATTGGATGGCAAAAGGGGAAATAAAAAGGTGTGGAACAGGAAGGCAAGCGGAAGCATGAAGAATACATGGCCACGAAAATAGAAAGGAAAGATAGAAAGCTGAGGACAGGAAGGAGACTAAATATGTTTTGTGTGGCATTTGGGCTATTAACATTTTTGTCTCTTGGGGTATTTGTTTTATGGAGATAAAAATTAAAATCTTCAAAATTTATTTAAATTATTATTAATATTTCTGTTACCTTAATGCTTATTATTAGATAGGAAATGGAGAGAGTGATAAAAAAAGAAGAAAAACAAAAGAATGTTTTGTTTCTTTAGAATTATTGTTCATTAATTATTACGTTTTAAAAAAAAAAAAAATTGTACTATCAAATCTTTGTAAAATTAATTATTTGAAATGAGTTTAATTAATTAAATTATTAGAACCTCTTATTCTTCTAATGTCAACCTTTCATTTTATTTTGAATTTTAATTTGATTATTGATCTAAACAAGGTAGAGGATCATATTTAACAACAGTTTGGTGTCAACATTGATTACCAAAATATTTTTAAATATTCCTAAGAAAATCCATGATTGAAACTCTTTTTTTCTTTCATTTTTTTATTTATACTATTATTTAGAAAAAATTGATTATGTTATTTCTTTTTTATAATGCATATAAAATTGTAAAAAATAAGCCGATTACCGTACGCGGAAACCATCAACACATGCATGAATAATCTACTTCGCAATTAAAATTTTTTAAAAATTATTCAACAAAGGCAACCTCATGTACCACAACCCAGTGCTTTAATACGAGGCCTTCTTTGATAGAGAGTAGAAGGACTCGGATAAGGATAATTTTGTAAAAGTAATTCTTAACCCTAGTTTGCAGACGGATGGGCCACAATTGTGCTGACATTCTGCCCCCGCCTATTTTTAATTCCAACATTTTTATTTCTTCTATTTTTCTTATCCCAACTTTTAGTTCCGATAATATACTTACTCTTTTCTCTTTGTTCAAATAATTCAAATCTACTTTTATTTAATTTATAATAATTTTAAAATTAAAATTATATATATAATTTAATTTTATCCTACTCAACTGTTGATACTTAAATTTTTTAGGAACAAAAAATTCAATACATTATACAAATTTACTATTACGATCGACATAAAACTTTTTCGGGGACTACCTAAAATCACAGAAAAAACGAGTTACGAGTAAAGCTAAGTTATCGACGAGTAAACTCTGACGTTCAAGTCAATAGATTATTCAGGGACCAAGTGAAAAGAGAGAAAATATGAGTGTTTGAGTATTTTTATCGACCCGAAAAACTGGGCCCGAAAAATATTTGTGAATGCAATCCCTTTTTCTTAACTGTTGAAAGATGATCTCCCCCAGAAATCTCCTCGAAAAAGAATTCTTCTTCATGTACTGCTTTCACCCTTTATAAGACCTCTGTACGTGTGAATATCGGAAAACAGGAGTTTGATTAGATAGGAGTAGGTATGATAGTTAAGTCAATCTTTTCACCACTCCTTCACGTTAGGTCTGGAGAAACAATGAGTGTCTGCAATTTGCAGGGCATGACACACCCTAATGTGACGGAACGCTTAAACAGTTACTTGAGCAGCGTATGTCGTGGCTTGAAATTTATGTCGAATTCGCTTAGCTCGACACACCACTTCACCATTCTTCCAGAAAGTTTGGGTCGATCTAAAATTTATCTTAGAGGCTAGTCGGTGAGGACGATAACTTGGTGGGCCTGAAAATACGAAGTAGCTTTCTCGCCGTGGTAACCAAGGCCAATACCAGCTTTTTTGGGTTTGAGTACCTAATTTCTGCATCAGAAAAAGACTTACATAATAAATTAATTTTTGTACCTTATTCTTGTCTTCCTTGGTCAGGGCGGCGCTAACAGCGTGGTCACTAATAGCCAAATATAGGTAAAGAATATTTTCAGGCCTTGGACTTGTTAACACAGGAATCAAGGTAAGATACTGCTTTAAATCCTGAAAGTTGTTCTTACACTCTAGCGTCTATTTTGTCATTTTTTTTTAATGAATTGAAAAAATCCAAGGCATTTATCCGTCGCCCTGGAGATTAAACGGTAGAGTGTAGCTACCTTTCCCGCTAAACTCTGCATCTCCTTCATCGTGGAAGGGGACTTCAGCTCCAGGATTGCCTTTATATTTTGAGAGTTTGCCTCTATGCCACGTTTGCTGATGATGAATCCCAAAAATTTTTTTTAGCTGACCCCAAAAGCACATTTCTCCGAGTTCAACTTCATGTGATATTTTCTTAAGAGAGTGAAGGTTTCTTTTAGAAATCGGATGTAGTCATGTCTTTTTTTAGACTTAGTTATCATGTCATCCATGTATACCTCCATGGATGAGTCGATGAGAGGTTTAAAAACCTAGTTAACTAAACGCTAAAAGGTGACACCCATATTTTTTAAACCTAATGGCATTACTCGATAGCAATATAACCTCGATCAGTGATTAATGAAGTCTTTTCCTTATCAAAAGGGTGCATGGCTATTTGATTGTACCCAGAGAAAGCATCTATAAAACTCAGGAGTCGATGTCCTGCCGTGGCATCTACCAGCTGATCAATTCGGGGTAAAAACAAACTATCCTTTGGATATGCCCAGTTCAAGTCAGTAAAATCAACACACATTCTCCACTTTTCATTCTCCTTTTTCACCATGACCACATTAGTTACTCAATTTGGATAGTAAACTTCTCTAATGAACCCAGCTTTTAGGAGTTTGTCGATCTCTTCGTTAATGACTCACCTCCTTTCTTGATTGAATACCCTTCTTTTCTGCCTTACGAGTTTGATCGTAGGCCGTATTTGCCAGCTTGTGTATGATGATCTAAGGGTCTATCCCTGGCATATCATTGTGGCTCCATGTGAATATGTTTTTATTCTGCCGCAAGCATTCTTCCATCATTCGAGTCTTGTCAAAGCTGAGGTGAGTCCTGACTCGAACAGTCTTTTGAGGGTCAGAATTATCTATGTTTATTTTCTTCAGCTTTTCTGCAAATTCAATGGTGGGGTTTTCTTTAGACAGGGCCCAATTACCTTTTTATCAACTTGCTCTAGCCTGTTCTGCTTTGTCGTCGTCAGTGTTTTCATTTTTCGAGTCTCGATTTCTTTTAAGAATGCAGTGAACGGGCTTAAAAGAGGTTGCGAAATATGACCAGGCTTTCCTCTGACTTTCTCGTACTATGCTAACTTTATTTTCGACCTAGAACTTGAATTTGAGATAGTGAATACTTTCTACCGCTTTGGTGGTCCGAAGGAATGATCGACCCAAAATGATAGAATAAGACATCGATAAGTCTACCACTTAGGACTCGATCGTGGTAATTTTTCGTTGTGGCTTGTCTCCCATGATTACGAGTAATGACACCTTATCCAAGGACATGACACAGGATTCCCCGAAATCATGTAACACAAACTCCAAATCCCCTAGCCTCATATCCTATATTCCCAACGCATCGAGGATGTCTTTGAAAATGATGTCCACCGAACTTCCCGTATCAGTGAGGATTTGATTGATTTTTTTTCCTCCTATTCTCATTGTGACTACTAAGGCATCGTCGTAAGAATAATGCACGCCCACCTCGTCCGCATCAGTAAACATTATTGGTACCGATGTAATCCTTAGCTTTTTTATTTCTCGAACGTTCATGATGTGAAAATCATTACTGAGATTTGACAGCGAGTATTTTGAATAGTTTTTTCTGGAATGGTTCGAACTCTCTGTCAGGGTGGGTCCACCTGATATCGCTATAGTTTTGTGTTTCTTAACTTAGTGGGACTCTTCGCCCTTAGGGATTGCCAACAACTGATCCAGGTATCGATTCTTGGCCAAAAGATCAATTTGTTCTCTTAAATAAAAACAATCGTCGGTGTTGTGCCCATAACACAAATGATGATCACAAAATCGATTGCCTAAAAATATTAGTCCTATCAGACCTGATTGGGGTCAGCTCTGTTACGTAGAGTTCGTTGTCCTTTGCATATCGAAAAGCCTGCGAGAGAAAAATATTTAATTAAACGAAATTCCTTTCACCCGCCTGACTCACTTGGTGCCTCTCTCTATCTGAGGCTGGCTTCTTAACTATGTTCTTTTATCGGGGCAGTCGAAGGTGTCTATCGCCTTTGTCATTTCAGTTGGCACGTTCAAGTTTCCTTGAGTCTCTCTTCGATAAAAGTTCTCTGTTATTTCGCTTGGGCCGATTTACCCTTTCCTCCTGCTTCCTCAGGAATACCTGGTCCTTAATGTCTATTTCGTCAAAGAGCTCCCTTCGGACAGCCTCGTATGTGGTGACAGATCGTTTATTAGTAGCGTACCATCCTTTCTCCACTCTGAGCCCTTCCTCAATCCTTTCAATGCTAGTGGATAGTAAAAAGCCCCCAACTGTATCACTTATTTGTGATATCTAGACATAAAACTTCGTAGGCTCTCAATAGGACCTTGTCGCAATAGGAAGAGGGCGCTTGAACTACGGACAGTTTTCACGTTGCCTCGGAACTCTTCCACAAAGCTTTGGCCTAATTGTCGAAAGCTCCCGACAGTGTCTTTCGGGAGGCTTCTGAATCACACCCTAAGCTGTCCTTCCAATGTTAACAAGACAATCGACACATCCAAAGCTTGCTCAGCCTTAGAATATGCATCATTTTCCTGAAGATGTCCAGATACAATATGAGGTCGATCTTCCCAGAATAAGGTGCGATTTGAGTCATTTTGAACCTTCTGGGGATGGTCAGCTCCATTATATTCCTGATGACAGGAGAATCACATCTTTCTGTATCAGATTTTTTGTCTATGCTCCTCAGCAAACTCGTCCTTGTTCCTCCGATTCCAAATTTCTCAAGTATTTTTCTGACACAAGCTTTGATCATCTGCGGGTTCGTAAGTCAAACACTATAGTCTTGGGATCTGATCTCGTCGAGTTGAGACCGCAAGTCCATCGTGGTATGCTTGGGTCTGGTGAGGATTCTCAGGTTTATTTTGGGACTGCACAGAATAATAGACATCATCGATTCATTACCAACATGCATTCTTATTTCATCATGGACATCTGCCTTACCCTTTCCCTTTTGTATGCTGGTAAAGCGAACGTTTTCTGTAGCAGCTCCTCTAGTTGGGTTCTAGGCTTTTCGGCCTCTCTCTCCTAGAAGATAATTAACCCTTACCCTTGAGGCTGCTTGCAAAACTTGGTGCTTGCCTTCGTGTTCTTGTCGTTGAACTAACGCTCTCAGCCTTGCCGCTTCCTTTTCTAGCAGCTAATTTTTGCGTTCCAATTCGATAAGCTTTCGATTATCAGTCTCCTTTACACTTTTTGGTTCCGTTGGCCCTCCTTTCATCTGCTAGGACTCACATTCCTCGGTCCTAACAGTAGCTTGACTGGCCGGACCATCAACGGGTTGAGCTTGTATCTCGTTCTCATCTGACGACTTCGTAGTGGTCCCCTTTTCGCTAGTGTGAGGAGGATCCCCAACTTTTTTCTTCCACACTTTCTTAGAAAGTTGACTGCTGGCATTTCCAGCTATACCTGCACAAAATACCTTCTAAGCTTCATGTTCAGGCTTTTAGTTTGTTTTCCATAGACGGCGTCAACTGTTGATGCCCAAATTTTTTAGGGATGAAAAACTCAGTGCACCACACAAATTTTACTGTTGTGGTCGACGTAGAACCTCCTTGAGAACTTCCTGAAATCACAGGAAAAATGAGCTACGAGTGAAGATGGATTACCGAAGAGTAAACTCCGACGCTCAAGTCAGTGAATTATTCGAGGACCAAGTGAAAAGAGAGAAAGTATGAGTGTTTGAGTATTTTTGCCGATCGAGAAAGCTGAGCTCAGAAAATATTTGTGAATGCAATCCCTTTTTCTTAGCTGTTGAAAGATGATCTCTCCCAAAAATCTCTTCGAAAGAGAATTCTCCTTCATGTATTGCTTTCACTCTTTATAAAGCCTCTGCACGTGTGAACATCGGAGAACGAGAGTTTGCTACACAGGAATAAGTATGGTGATTGGATCAATCTTTTCACCACTCCTTCACGTTAACTCTGGAATAACAATAAATGCCTGCAACTTGCAAGGTATAATACACCCTAACGTGACGAAACGTTTAAACAGTTACTTGAGTAACGTACCTGTCAATCCTATTTACAACTCTCGTTTTAAAAATAGAAGCGTTGGATCATTTCGATAATTAAGGCGAGTGTCGAAATATCGAGACGATCAAAATTAGATCAAGCCTCTTGCTTAATAATAACTGGGATAAAAAAATTTTAATTGAATAAATTTCGAATCGATAAAAATCATCTGACACCTACATTAAATATGAGATATTATTACACATCATCTAATTTTATCCTATTTCATTCACGGAAAAATTGAGGACTTATGTACGTAACTCAGTTATATGCATATAAAATCTCCATAAATTTCTCATTCTAATATTATGAAAAAAAAAAAAAAAAGAAAGCTCAAATACTTGGAACCCATTTCTATTATATTGTCCTTGTCATTGAAGAATGCAAGATTACAACATCTTATCTGCTTTTCTTGAAATTCTGTAATTATTTGATACAGTGATTAGGCATCTTTTTAACTCGGACCACTAACGAGTTTAATGCAATGATTCGGTGGTGCTCTAGTGGATGTTGATGGATCTAATTCTACTAAATAAGCAAATAAATAAATAAATAAAACTAAAAGAACATTGCTATTCATCAAGCTTTTTTTTTTTTTTTGTTTGCTTACGTATTCTGGGATAATCGATGTACATACGGAGGGGAAGTTGTCAATAGGAAAAAAGAATCCCTTCCTCACAGCCCAAATTGCCCTTAGAAACTGAGCATGCTCAAATAACTTGATCCAATAATTCCATGATACATTGAACATTAAATATATACTCAGCTATAAATCCGTAAATAAATCGGATTTATTGAAAAAACAAAAAAATAATATAAGAAGAATTACAATACATGACAATCCCTTAATGAAACAAATAATGAAAGAAAAAGAAAAAGAAGAAGAAGGTTCAGCTAAAATACTAGTTCTTCATACATCCGCACTTTAAATATCGGATACTTCAGAAAAATTTTTGTAACCAAACATCACTGAAACTTGTTCAGTGTCTTCAGCTAGTCTATTACTTTTCTATATCTAAGCAATTCTATTTCTGATGAATAATTTATTTCTTATGATTTGTGATGTTTATGTATTTGGTTCTGGATTGAAGTAATCAACTTTCACTTTGTCATCTATTCGTTCGGGGGGTCCTCTTGCTATAGTCATTATGCCTCCAAATCTGTTTTTAGAAGGTTTTGCATAGTCTATAAATATAACACGTCGACCTAGAGTCTGTCGGTCTTGTTAGTCATCGAATTAGAATAGTCGTATATATATTCACAAGGGAATGAGATTTAATATGGGTTTACCTTGCCATTCTTCTCAGCCAGGGCTTTCTTGGCTTCATTTTCAGAAGCAAAGGTCACAAATCCAAAGCCTTTTGATTTATTTGAGAGTCTGTTCTCTATGACACTAGCTGGAAAAAACAAAAACAGTAGTAGTCAGAAGTTTCACTTAGAAAAGGTAGTTTAAACTTTAGCATTATACAGGGTGATTCAAAGGCAGCATCAACAACTTGATCATATGGAGAAAATGCCTCTGATAATCCCTTATCTGAGGTGTAGAATGACAGACCTGCAACATAGCGCAGCAGATAAAAGAGATTTTAATAATCATATATATGCCCAGTCCACAGCATAAGAAGTTGCTTAAGCATATATCTCTGTTTTCTTTTGGTTGGTAATTTCAAAGAATGAAACTTAAGGTTCATTTGGAGAGTGATTGTGGTATTGGTGAAAGCATTTCCAAATCTTCCACTGTGCTTCTACTTAACTTTGAAAGCACAAGTGGGAAAGTGATTGTTAAATACTTCCCGTCGGAGCCACCCATTTTTCCGTAGATATTGGACATCTTATAGTTCTATTTGAAAGCCACAGGATCTCAACCCAAACATACCTAAAACTCTTTTCTTGTTCGATTGAAGCATTTGATAACCGTTTTTTTCACTCGAAAAGTTTTCTACAAAAGCTCTCTTGACTATCCCCATTAGTCCAACTGGTCCTATATTCGGCAGCAACCAACAATAAACTGAACCGGATTGATACTAAACCATTTAATAAATTTAAACAATTACAGCTAAAGGACCACTTCGTCATCTTCATGACTTAATTTCTTTCATTGGGATTTACTATGTCATTTTTCCTGTTTTCGAATTGCTACTGACTATTTATAAACCATTTGGGCAATTGATCAAATACATAAAGAACAAAAAAGCAACAAGTAAGCCATTGCACATTAATCAACGAAAGTAAAAGCAATCATGTTTTCAAACTAAGACAAACAAGATAATTGAAAACGCAAATGAATTGAGAAGCCGAAAATAAGAGAGAGAGATACTTCCAACAAACAGCTTTGAAGCAATGCCTTTGCAATACAAAAAGAAGATTTGAGATTTCCTCACAGCATTTTTCTAAACGCCGACATGATTAAGAGACTCTGAGATATCAACTTCTCTGCATAGGAAGAGAAAGGCCAGGAATTTGTACCTTATATGTTCCCATAATACTGAAATTAATTGAACATCCTGACACCAATGATTTCTACGTAGATATCCCAATTTTTGTGCCAAGTTTCTTGACAATAAATAGTTTCATTCAAAAATTGAAACAACATAAATATCTAAAATATTAAATTAAAAAATATATATATTTACGTTGTCAACAGCGGCTACAACTATAAAGCAGTAAAAAGATCAGCTGGTGGTTGACATTACGAGGAGGTGACCTAACTCAACTTCATTAAACAATTCCTCCAAGAAAAAATCAACGTCATCGTTTATCATTATTAGCACAGTTGACGGTGAAGTCGGTAATTTTACCATTTCTGATGTCATTTACTTGAAACCCTTTTTTTTTTTTTTTCAGTTTTAAATAATAAAGACCAAGTGTGACTCTAAGGTTTTTTTTATAGTCTGAAATAATGAAGATCAGGCGTGATTCTAATTTATTGGCAGGAAGTAAATGTTTAGGTCGCATGATTTAATCAGATGGTTTATCGAATAAGCAAAAAAAAATTTCATGCGAGACTTTCTCAATAGTCAACAAGTGCCAAACATCCAGAAACCCGTAAAACATTAAAGGCAATACAAGTCTGTCAAGATTTATCCCAAACCAAAAGTTTCCATTTCAATTTCCGTTTACATTCTACGGAAGGTCTTAATAACTCAGATTTGGAGACAGGTCTTAATGACTCAGATTTGCATACAGCTATTACAATTCCAAGCAATCTAATGAACCTAACTGACACCCTACACCTAAAACGTTTGGAATAAGATAACTCTATTGCCTACTACAGTTACAGATGCTCCATCATACTAAACAAGTGATGGCCAACCTTCAGGACCTTCCAAGGGGTATTAGAAGATAATAGGAGGGAATTCTCCTTGGCAAGCTTAGAACAGAAACTGTTATGCTGTCATTATTCCTGAGGCATACGACAGGAAAGCTGTACAGAATATGATCTTACAAGCATTACTGGGTGACATACCAAACAAAAGCATGACAAGCACTTCAGGGTTCATGACTGGTGCACCTTCAGCAATGTTTGATAAAACTGGTCAATAAATTGATCATCCTAGCATGAAAACAAATAGATCAGTCAAATCCACAATAAAGATTTTCACACACAGGAGGTTTAGGATGATTTGCTCTGAATATCCAACAGCAGGGGAATTTCCTCTTTGCAACATACTAATATTGTTTGCTGCAGTTAATCTATTTAAAGATGATACAACAAAAAAAAAAACAAAAACAAAAACAAACGCACAATATAACTTTCAACATAGATCCACACACAATTACTCATTAAAAACAAGAAAAAGAACTGAGAAATCAAACAGAAAAGATGAAAATACCTGAACAAGCATCATAAGTGCATCACGAACTTTCTCTCTAGTAATAAGAGGTCTATCGACTGGAGGAGTGGAACTAGGAGTAAGAGAAGGGGGTGGGGTGGGTGGTGGAAAGGGTTGAAGCATTGGAGCTCCATATGGGCGTTGCACACTTAAGGGAGGATTAAGAGCAGCAGCAATTGGCACAGATGAAGAGATAGGTGGCATCATCAATGCAGACGAGGAAGAAGGGGGTGAAAAAAATGAAGGCTTAACAAGGTTTGTGACCCGATTGCTGCTGCTGATTGGATCAGGAGCATCATGGATGGCAACAGGAGCAGATGAAGCTGAAACAGTGAGGACTGGTACTTGTGGAGTTAGTGCAGCAGAGGAAACAACAGAAGGCACATGGGAAAATAAAGGAATGGGTGCAGAAGGAAGATAGGGTTGTCTTGAATTAGCAGCATTTGGAGCATTACTTCCAATACTGACGGCAGTCTACAATACAACAATTAAATAATCTATTAGACGAGGTACGCATAGGTTGTTGAGGTGAGAAGAAGGTTACTCTTTAACTATTTTTACATACACTAAAAAAATTTTCGAAAGATGGATCTTCAGGTGCATCACTGACAGTAGAGGTAGTTGAAGTTGGCTCCAGAGGACCTTCCATCACAGATAGGCTTGGGACTGCTTCAAGTTCCTCAAACTCACTACAACAATAAGATATAGATAAGTACAAGAAAGAAATCACATGCGATCATTACATCAGAAGTTTCTCTAACAACAAAATCAATCAAGGATGTAAAAATTGGAACTACTATAATGAAGCCACATGTTATGTGGGCAGGGGCAGGCTCATAAATTCACAAGGATTATGTCCAAATTTGCCAACATTACCAAACACACCATTTGAGAATAGAAGAGAAGAAACATCCCAAGGAACTGATCTTGGACAAGGACTCTGCAAGTGCAAAACTTATTGCACATGACATATACTGCATAAGTTATGGTAAATTATGAAAGTTCACATTTTAATACAAAGCTGAGAAATAGAAAATCTCATTTTGCAAGTATGCAGCTATTTCTTTCTGCAGGCCAGGCCAATCACATGAAATCAGTACACAAAGGCATTGGGATTCAATTACAACAAGACATTTTACTGCTGAAAACCAAGCATCCCAGAAGGTATCAAGTAAAAAATTCAAGGGTTAGTCCAACAATAATGTTGGGTTCAATATTTACAATGAATCATTACCTTTTGCTTGAAGATACTTTTGGCTTCTGAGGAACTTTTGAATACGCATTAAGTATCCTGTTTACAAAAGGAATAGCATAAAAATGTCATATGCATCTGAATTACATTCAGAGCTCAAAGACCAATTTTTCCTTGCAACAATATGCGGGCATAATATTTAAATAGAA
>JAWDEX010137096.1:0-24427 GCA_035221805.1 Trichilia hirta
GAGTTAGGTAAATAAGCAAATTTGAAGACAGGTTGGGAAATGAGAAAAGGAGACTCATGGGCTGACTTGGAAACTTCCGCGAGCTGGAGAAAAATTGCCTTAATCCATGCACTGTTTTTTTTTTTTTTTTTTGGCCCTAGTGAAACTGGCTTTGCATGTAATTATTTTGATTTTAAATGCAATCAAGAGTAATACTAGATATATCAAGTGGTATCTTAATTTTTAAATTTTAAATAGTGTGGCAGTGAATTCGATGGTGTTACATCACTTTCATTATTGAAGATTCATAAAATTTTATTTTAATTATAACTCTTAATCTTCCATAAACATTTAATAATTAAAATGATGTGGCATTATTCATTTAACTACTATATTTAAGATTTAAAAGTTCAAATACAATTTTTATAAGGCCTGTTTTTTGAACGAGAGTGTTTTCATCATTTTATTTTTCAAGAGTATTTTCGTTATTTTTATAAAATATGTGTTCGAGTATCAAATTTTTCTTTATGTTCAATTTACTAACTCTATAATATGTTTATCAAGTAGTTAGGAAGGATTTGATGCAGATTTACTAAGTTTAGAAAATTTTGGCATAAGGTATCATTTGAACCCTTTAACTTTCGAGTTAAATTATCGTTAATTGAAAAGTTTGATTGACAAGATCTTTATTTCTACAAAAGTAAATTTGACTCAAATTCAAGTTCAGATGAGAGACAATTAAAGCTAAGAACATACAAGATCGACAACCCAACAACACAGATGTTAAGGGCTAAAAAGGGCAGGGAACAACCGGCCCGAGGGCTATCCCTAGGACTAACACCAGACCTTGTGCCATCTTGGCCTATTGGGGTGGTCCAGCACTGGTCACCTGAGTTCTTCTTCATTTCTTGGTTTTCTAACCAATTGAATCCTCATTTTTTTTAACAAATTACTAGAACACAACCCCCTCTATCTTTTCTAACTTGTATTTTAAAATTTGATGAAGAAATCAATATGAAATGAAGATTAGGGTTCAAAGTTAATTTGAAAATTTTTGAAAATTGATTCAATTTATGGTATTCTTATGTCCTAATTGACTTATCGATAAACGTTTTAATATATTTCAAGCATTAATTTATAGTTTAACTCAATTTTTAAATTAGAGTTTATTGTGCATATATTAGAAATTTATGAACTAAGTGTGAATTAGAGAAATTGAGCTTGATTTTGATATTTTAGTAAGTAAAGTAGTTTAAATTAAGGCTTTGATCAAATTTGGAAAAAATTTACTATTTTAAAGTACTGTTTATAAGAGAGTGTTCAAGTTACATAGTCAAATTTGCATATTGCTGCGTATTAGAAATGATTGCGATAATATAAAAATAATCGTAGAATTTCATTTGGTAAAAATCGAATAAATGGCCGATATTTTGTAAAAATTTTGATCAGTTAGGTTCAGATAGAAAACCTTAGCTATTTGGCATAATTATAGCATATAGATTACATTGGTTTCATTTGTAGATATAGAGATATTTGAGATTATTATTTTATATATGATTTAAGTTTAAAGAATTTAAGCAGTGAGGGTTCAAGGTGTGAAGACTAGAGGGAGTTTGTACCTTTTCTAGTTATGAGTGAATTCCTTTCTTTTACATGATTTTAAAATATTTTATAAAACTTACTTGTTTTATATTTCAAGAAATAACTTATTTTATATTTATTGTTTATAAATAAATGTGAACATGTTGATGATATATTATGATGATTTGTATATGCGACTAGAGGCCAATTTTGATATTATATTTTGAGAATATAAAATAAACTTTAATGTTGTGCATATACTTAATTTGATTTGGATTTCATATGATTGTTTAATTTTATGATAAAAATAGATGAAGGTTATCTATAGCTATGGGGTAGTAAGTAGTCTAGGGACAGATAGGTGCAGTGGTTGTCTTAGGTGATTAGTGTACCAATGGAGATAGTATAAGCAGGATTACAATCTTATTTGTAAAGTGGCCCACTAAGTAAAAATATTTAAGACAAATACATGTGAATTTATATGCTACTCGAGGTTAACGTTGGTGATAGGCAACTTTTATAAAATGAGCATAGTTTTACATTAAAAAAAAAATGTGTATATCATTTTAAATTAACTTGCATGATTTTTATATAGAAAGAAATAGGTCACTGATGGCTTAGGTTTACTTTTAGTCAGAGTAAATATTGAAAAAATAGGCTAGCCCAATAATTTTTATTACAGATTACAGTTTTCATTAAAACAAAATAATTTCTATACAAAATCCTAAATATTTTCTTAAAATATTTATTTATAAATATTTTTATATTTTTATATATTTTGTATTCACTTACAGAATATACTTCAATATATTCACCCCCTTCACATTTTAGTTTCAGATAATCTCGCGGATAGAAGAGCAATAGTTAGTGGTAGTGATCATTTAGCTCTCAAGTATAATTCTTGTTCTAGACTCATTGATCATTCACTTAGTCTACTATGAGTGTTTTGAAAGTACTTATTATGTATTTGTTGATGGATTGGAAAAGAAAAATGTTGAATTCTATAATTTGTACATTTTATACAATCTGTTATGTAGTTGTTTGAGATGAATTGAAAGTGCCTTGGAAAGACCGTTTGTTTATTTGATGGGTGTTATTAAGGAGAAATAATTTTAAAGTGTTTACACAGATTTATATATATAACAGATATTTAGAATACCTCGTAGGTTTAAGGGGCATATCTTGAAGTATAAAATATGTCTTGAGAATTTATGACAATTATCGAACTTTATGAATAAAGATGTAATAATTTTAGATCTTTAGCAATACTTTAAAAATAAATATGCCTTCTCCTAAGATTTTATTTTGACATTGAACATATTTATTGAATTTTGTCTATGATTGATTTTTAGTGGAGTTTACTAATCAACGAAGGTTCTAAATATTTAATAACATTAAACTTTATCAAAGTTTAGAAGTTGGGAGTAAGGGAGCATATACAATTTTTTAAAGAAGAAAAATAAAGAAGTGGTTTGGAAGATAAATTCATTAAAAAAATGAGAAATAATTTGTAAAGTAAAATTTAAACATCACGTAAGCGTGGGGTTGCTTGACCTTGCGTACTTGGGTGGCGTGATTAAATAATCATTTGTAAATAAAATTTATGGATTGATTAAGTTAATAAAATATTGTCTTGTGATAGTACACTTTGATATAGCAGAAGGAATTATATATTTATCGACGGTATGGTTATACAATATTATATTTATGTATTTAACCTTTTTATTTATTCCAAGTTTTTACTTTACCTTTCGTTGATAAGTGATTTTTTCAAATTAAAAACCAACCATGAATTTTTTCGATTTGGAATGTATGATCAATCAAAAATAAAATAATAATAAAAGAAATAAAAAATATCAAAATTTACGGAGTTCAACTCAAAGACTTAAATTTATAGGTTAAGAAACTTAAATCTCTCTTATTTTTGGAATCATGAACTCCTTTGAAAGTTTAATGTCTTATTTATAGGGATACAACCATCTAACATATTCTTTTGAGAATCTAAGACATTCTCCTAAGATTTAAGAGTATAAATTTTAGTTAATTCACCACAATTGTATTTAAATCAAAGGCGAACCCCCGATGACAATCGATTTCCACGTGGCATTCTCTCATTAACTGTCTGATTTACCTATTCTCATTAGCGACTTCCTCGAATATTCTGGTGGTCAAGCAGTCTATTGGGGGATTGTTATCCTCGAGATCATGGCGATTCATGTCGGTTTTACACTTTCCATTGAAGTTCATGCAGCTTATTTGCAATAATTATGAAAGGATTTATTGTCAATGGTATGATTGTGCATATTGTGAAGGATTTTTCACATATACACTTCATTTTTATGAACAGTTTTGTATATACATATTAATGAAGTAATAATGAGAATAAACATTATTTTTAAATTTTAGTACAATTAATAAAAGGAAACTAAGATTTAAATTTCAATAGTTCGAAATTTATCTTAATATACATACATACATACATACATATATATATATATATATCACTTTATTTTAAGATAAATTTCTAACTATTGAAATTTATTGAAAGTGTGGATGCATAATTTTGGATTAGTTTTTTTTATGGTATAGTTAAGGGTCTACTGGGAGTCTCAGATTTATATCATAAGAGCACTAAAACCAAAAATCTACACTCATTATGTACCAATTATTTAATGAGAAATCTATTCCAGTAATTAGATGGGAACCTAAATTATTTGTCGTTTAAGAAGATAAGTGAGTATTTACCAATTAATTAGTGGGTATTTATTGTACTGTAATTTTAAAATTACAGTTGTTAGAATTAATTTTATAAATAAAAATGTTTAACAAACATTAATTATAAAATAAAAAAATTTCTCAAATATTTTATTTATTATATATATATTACCCTCCACTCAAGTTCATAGGTGGGCCGAAAGCAAAATTCAAAGAGATTTTAGCCTTTTAAATTATGTTATAAGCTAGTTATAAGTCAAAAGATTAAGTTTAGTGACAGAGCGTTTAACATGTTCAACACACGAACACACACTCGATTAAGATTTGAATGTAATCCCCAATTATAAAAACTTTATAATTTAAAATACTTTTAATTTTGTGAAAATAGAAACTTTTCTCATATTAGAATTTAGTTCTTTATTTATAGTAAGAGATTAGGACTAAGTATAATTACATAATTTCTTAAACTCACAATACAATAAAATAAAATAAAATAAAATAAAGGATAAAACATAAATTTTTATAATTTAAAATGTCGACTCCTGTACTGAATATTTCTAAGTCAAGCGCTGGACATATTCTGAGTCGAAGATATTAGATTCTCGAATGAATTCGACGCCTGACTTGTACAAGTAGAACACTATGCTTCTACTGCCTGCGTCACTCAATAAATCAAAAAAAAAAATTTTGTCTTCTTAATCATGCTCCGAGAATACCCAACACAGATGCACATTTTACCTCCAGCTTTGAATCTACCGGGTTAGCCAAAAAAATTCCGTCAAAGTACAATAATTAATTAAATCAAATTAAAGTTGGTAGGTCTATTAAAGTATGTATGATTTATTCAAAAATCACAGACAACTCAGAAAGCCAAGGAATCCAAGTTAATTTTAATTTCTTAAAATTTCAATTGCAAGAGATTGATCAAAATGTTTTAGAAACGTTGTATACGTATTTGTACGTGAATAACATTAGAAATACAAATTTTTTGCACAGACGTGATATGGTAGGATTAGCTTTCACTTAATCAACATCACTAGTTATTATTAATTACATTAATTTTATATTTTGCGATAGTGGTACAGATAAATTTATATAAATAATTTATATTATTAACACTACCCTCCCTCTTCAAGTGTTAGAATTTCTTGTCTTGTTTATTTGCAAAAGAAGACATGAAGTCAAAACAAGTCAACAAATACTTGACTATCACTTTCACTCTCACTCGAATGTCATCGAAGAATCCGTGTATTGCTTGCAGATTACGCTGCTGGTCTCCAATGACTTTCAAATTAATCAATATCATCTTCAACAATATTTCAGGATTTCTAATTTCCATTTTCATTTTCCAAGTTCACATTCAAATTTCTCATAATGAATATTATGTCGTATAATTCCACTTTAATTTGAATAAATGTATTTGTAATGACATAATTTATAAAATATAAATGTAATACTAAAATAATATTATTCGACGTTGAATGATTGAACATTGAACACTGTGATTATTACATCAAATGTAGTTTAAGAAAAAATGAAACCTGTACAAAATTAAGAGATTATTATTAAAATTAAAAAACAGAAATAAATAAGAAAGTTATGAAGCCTTGCCTTTCTCCTTTTAAGAAAGTCTTAGATTAAACAGAATAAACAAAAATAAAACAACAGTCAATAGACTCTATATATAATTGGGTATTCTATTCGATTTCTTAAATAAAAGTACTTTAATTTTTGAATTAGAGGTCTCTCAAATCAAATGAAGTTTGTATCTTTAAAACCGAAGTTAGTTGCTATGTCTATAGCCTCATTACTCTTCTTAAGGTAGTAGAAAAATTTTAAAGACGCAGAAGAAAAAAATTATTGGGGATGGATAAAAAAATCCACTAATCAAATTGAACCGAAAGTTCTATACAATTTTAGTTCAATTTTTTTATATATATGCATAGAAAATCCATATATTCACATCAAGAATGTCTCAGGATTTATACAAAATTTATTAGAAAGCTAAGAATTCAAGTTCAAATGGGTAGTCCAATTAATTTGACCCTTTTACTATGAAAGCAAGAGGCTAAATAATTAATTTTCCTTCTCCTTAATCTTTTAAAAAATAACTTCTTCTTTTCTTTTCTTTTTTTTTTTTTACTTTATATATAAAATAAATGCATTTTAAGTCTATAAAAAATATTTTAAGAATATATTTAATATTATTAAGTTTTATTAATTTATAAAATAATATTGATTTTGATAATTTTTTAAATAATATTAACTATTTTATATTTTATATTTTAATAAAGATACCTTTAAAATGAAATATCTCGTAAATTTCTCAGAATTTCAGTTGAAACAGATGTAGCAAAATTTCCAAGAAACGTTAAAGTGTCTCAAAGTCTATATTAATCAAGACACTGTGGCAACCATGGAGAAATGTGACAAAATATAGGAAGGAGCATGGTACTTGTCTCAAACAGAAGGAAGCTTCATGTAATATTCTCAAATAAAATGGATCAGCAAACTTAATACTAACAAATAATATCGTATATCTATTAACTTGACTGGAAAATTGCAATTAAGTCTAATAAATGAATGAATGAGATTAAAGCAATACTTGTTAACTTATAATTATTTTTATATTTAGGCTCAGTGGACTCATAATTTGTTAAAATATATAATAATGAATTTTTAATTTGTTGACTCGACTTTTATTTGTAGGATTTGGCTCCAATTAATATTACTTTCAAAACATAAGGTTCAAATATCTTATGTTAAAAATGAAAATATTTGTAAGCCATGTTAGTTATATGCATAAAAATTGACATTAAGAGAAAACATCATTCCAAAAAATAAAGTTTAATACGATTTTAGTTTTAATTAAATATGTAAACGTTATATGTTATAATTCGAATTGCTATCCTTGTTTTACTTCTGTTATTAAAAACAATCATGAATATTAAATATATAAATTAACATAAACAAAAACTATTATATTATTATCATATTTTAAAAATAAAAAATATGCAAAATATATAATTATATTTTTTATTAAATTTGTTTTAATATTTAATTAAAAATATATTATTGATTCAAACTCGGTTAAAACGACAAAAGTTTTGGAATTTCCTTCATGTTTACAAAAAGGTCAGAAGAAATGAAGTCAAAATAAGTCAACTAATAAATCACTATCTCTAACAGCTTCTCCCTACTCACTCTCATCATGGATTCCAAAACTAATAATATATGTCAGAAATGAGAAAAAAAGAAAAAAGAAAAATCATTTATCTTTTTGACGCGCTAATTCTTGTTGCCTTTCCATTACGTTGTGTATTGTTGGTCTCCAGTGATTTCATTTTCAACAAGATTTATTTCAACTTCCAAGATTTTGAAGGAAAAATTCAATTTCAACTTTCCAAGTTCACATATAAATTTCTCACCAATACTTAGTATTTTTATACTTTTTTCATCCGGAAGTCCATTTTTTAACAGGAAAATTTACAAAAATAATAAATAAGACATTAATAAACTTAGATTTTTATATTTAATTATGTAAAAATTTTGTTTCATAATTTTTTTCTTTATTTATTTTTTATTTTATTTTATTTATTACTTAATCCTACTTGAACAAATTTACTATTAATTTTTGTTTTTGTGGAACTGAGGATCAATAATAAGCATTTTAGGATTTCTTTTGAACTCGAAATTAATTTATTTTAATATATTTGAGGTTGTTGTAGCTAAAGGATATTAAAAGGGTCACATTATAAGTGTCGTTGAGTGCCCATTTAAATGTTTTGTTACAAACCTAGGGTGATGATATTTTCACCCTAATTTTTTTTTGTAATAACATCTCATTTAATTGATGAAACACCTACAAAAGTTAAATATTATGATATTGTATAAATTAATTTATACAATAACAAAAATATATATATATATTTTTTATGTAAATTAAAATATTATTTTTAATATTTTAAGAACTATATAATTTTTAAATAACAATTAAATTATCAATAATTATTTTTAATAAATATATGTTAATATTTCATCATATTTAAATATCTATCAATAAGTTCTTTTATAGAAAATTATAAACAATAGGATTAACATAGGCTTGCATCGAGCTATTGGCCAGTTTCCCATGGTTGACCGATACAGTTTGATCGATCGAGATAAGACAGATTTTCATTTGTCGCTTTAACATATTATACGTACTTAGAAATATATTTAACTTACATAAATCTTATAATACAAATGTTATTCTAAAATTCATATAAGTAATAATATTATTAATATTTATTTTTTAATTATTTTATTATGAAAAATTTAACAAATGAGGTATAATTACAAAAACTTAAAAGAAAAATATCACTATATCATATTTGAGAAAATAAAGTAATTTTAATACTATTTTATAATTTATTATAAAAAATTATCAATAATTATTAATTATTTATAAAAATTATAATTTTT
Source organism: Trichilia hirta (assembly GCA_035221805.1). Classification (NCBI taxonomy): domain Eukaryota; kingdom Viridiplantae; phylum Streptophyta; class Magnoliopsida; order Sapindales; family Meliaceae; genus Trichilia; species Trichilia hirta. Next base: position 8,740 of record JAWDEX010137096.1, read on the forward strand.
AAAAGTTTATAGAATTAGATAAGTTAAGTAGGGTTTCATTAAAAAAAAAAAAAAATGTTAGAAATATCATCGCCCCAATCTCTTATGAGTTGTAGTATTTTGTTTGTGGGCATTGATTGTCTTTGAGTTAGTGGGTTTGGGCTTCATGTAGGACTGGTCAAAATGGCACTGCAACAAAACAACTGATCCCAATATCAAAAACATTCCTCTAATAATAACGACAAATGTACGAGGCCCATCACATCTAAAATAATGCACTAATTCATCTTAATAACCCCGTAGCCGAAAAAATATTATGTTAAAAAAAGAGAGAGAATTTAAAAAAAAAATTATTAAAAAAAGTGAAAAGGATATTTAACATTGTAAATAAATCTTAAAAAGAACTGATTTAAATATTAAAATAATTTTTAAATATTTTTAATTGGTTTTTGTCGTAACCATTCTATTATGCTTTTCAAAATTATTAAAATTAAAATTATATAATTCATAATATATGATCATAATACTAAATAATATTAAACTTTCGATGATAATATTCATATGTTTCTTTTTTTTCTTTGTTATTTATGTAGGTACTATGTTCTAATTTATTCGTACCTCCAGGCCCAGCCATGTTGTTACACAAAAAATTTGTAAACAATTTCTACCAATGCAAAAAATAGCTTTTTATCTTACAATATTAGCCATTGACTCTTCCATGAATCATCTCAAATCTTTTTAACTTTTTCAATCAAATCTATTTTATTACTAAAATTTAGTATTTTATGACTGTTTTAATTGTTTCTATCCTATCAAATCTTTAAAATTTAACAAATCCTAAATTTCGAACCCTAATCCTGGATTTTCTAATTATCTTTTAAATTTCTTTTAAAGTAAGAGTTTTCTTCTTTAAATCTTCTTTATTTCACTATTAATCTTCATTTTCCAACCTTTCCTACTAATTGATTTTTGTACTAATTTGCCATAAATCAAAACCCCCCAATTTGTTTCATAAATCCAACTTTGGTTTTACTAAAATTGAAAACAAAAATTGAGAAAAACAGTGAATTAAAAATGTTGAAATTTTTATATTTAAGCTAAGGGGCAAATTTATTTAAAAAAATATATTTTTGATTAAGTTTGGAAAGATTTTTTAGATATATTTACTTTTAAAAATAGGGCAAAAAATATGATCATCTGTGTTAATTTCCCTTTGTATATAAGAATATAAAAAAAATTAAAAATTTATTTTTTTAAAAAAAAAAAGAGAAGATATGTATTATTTTTTAATTTTAATTACTTATGTAAAATTATTCTAAATGATAAAGAAATGATAATAATAAAAAGGGGATATTTTAGTTATGATTTATTGGTTCGGTTTTTAAACTTTAAAATCGAAAAACATTAAAATTGAACCAAGTCAATATTTTCAGTATATAGTTTGCCGCTTTTGGTATATCGGAAATTCTGAATCTATTAAATAGAATATTTACAAAAATTAAATAAATAAAATAATATTATTTTATAACCTAATTTTATTTTTTAATAATTTAGTAACAATCACTAACAGCCACCCTCATCGGCCTATCGTCGTTGCACCATTATTGGTTGCCATCTACTTCATTTAGTATCATAAACCTTCATTAACACTCTTCTATTAATAATATTTATTCCATTGAGTAGTTGTAGATAATGAAAAGAAAATTCCCTCTACTGTCATTATATACAGTACCAAGTGCAATCCACCTCCCTCTACGGGCCTCAAGAATTGATATCTGTATAAAGCTTTAAATATTTTATAGTCAAGTCTCCCGATTACATTTGCCAAATGCAGTGTCAAATAAACCTTTTGCTGACGAGCCCATAAATCCAGGCCAATCCGGCGCGTTTTATACCTTGGAAAGAAACAATCTAACTTCTCCGTTATATTGCCACTCTATAGTGATATGACCACGATATATATGTGAATATTTATCATTTTAAGATATTTTGTTACATTATTTTAATTCACAAGAAGATAAAATATGCATCTCACCATTTTTTTCACTGGTATTTGATGCTTCGTTATTCTACATCCGGTGAAAGAAAGTTTTTTGCCCTTATTATGCATATAATATAGGTCATTGATACTATAAGTAATTTGTAATTAGAAAGACGAACACTGTTAAGTCTCAATCTTAAACTTGATCGCCATAGCTCTACCAAGCTATTGGCCAATATTCAACCTGCATCTGCAGTACATTGGTCGTCCGAAATCCAACAACAATTTCAGGTTCAATTGCAAAAAATATCAAATGGGATAACGTACATTGGGGTATTGGGAGTGAGGTCAAATCATAAAATGGCGGAGTATCAAATATTAGTAGAAAAAATGGCTCTATCGCACTATAATTGGTGTTTAGCAAACATTTTTTAATTTTGCTTTCAAAAGTGCAAACAACGATATCCAAACACCCCCTAGGAAAGTGTAGGTTAATGGATCATTTCATGCTATAAATACGGATGGGAAAATAAGAAGCATCTATCATGAGTTGGAAGCTTGGATACATGATCATCAAATGGCAACAATTCAACAATGGCAATAAGAACATTTAACTTGCTTTTGGTCATTAATTCTCACTAGGTTACATCTCTTCATCAAGAAGATGTCCCAAAAGCTTAAAAACAGGAGGAATGGGTGATATGTCTCCACAGGAGCGACTAGTTGAAATGTTTATCATGTTTTCCTAAAATCAGTATCAACGTAACTTCACGCATCACAAAAGGTCAGAAACAACAGCAATGAGAAAACAATTTTATACATACTGCTTTCGATCATCAATTTCCTCCCAAAAAAAAAATCCATAAATTGCCACAAATTTTCAGTATTTGCAACATTTGGCTACTAAGGATCCAAAATTGCATCTCTTCATTAAGTAGCTCTTAAAAGTCAAAGAAAAGCTAAAATTGCATTTCTTCACTACGTAGCTCTTATAGATCAAAGCATAAACTTGAAAACATGAGCTAAAAATGTTCAAATTTTTGATACTCAATACCAGCCTGCAAAGAGCAGCTGTTGTTAGAAAAGTTTGAACTAATACAAATTTTCAATATATTTAACACCATCCTGTTGATTGAAGAATCTGAAACAGACAAGACAGACGAGTAGCCTAGCCTAGGTAAGGAATACTAATGATTGGCCAAACATTTATTTGAAACATGTATCTATCTGATCGTCTTTGTACTGAACTGGAATTCTATAAACGATACTAAATTCAAATCTCTACTAATTTTTTCATATTTCATTGACAAATATAGTAGCACCATTTTTCAACAGGGACTAGACAAGAAGATGCAGATGTCATGGGCAGATGCTTCAACAAAGAAATACAAGCTCACTAATCTAGGAACTTCAATGCATAAATTTCAATTTTAAAGGACTGCATAATAAAACAAAAGAAAAAGTCTAGACAACTACTAGCAATATTAGCCAACAATTGATCTTGCGATATTTATGATGCATATTTTTGGAAAATTAAATTCAACCACTTAAAAGGGGCACAGATAAACAAGAGTCTTATAGGAGAAGCTGCCACCACGCCATTCATGAGACTGTCCAATAGAACAATGCTGACATTCAAGAGACTGTCCAATAGAACCATGCTGCATAACGTAATTCTATTGAACAGTCTCATAGGGGCATTCCTACATAAGACTTCTCTATACGAACAGGTTCATCCCTTAGCAGCAAGCAAGCCGTTAATTAGGTTGGCGAAAATGCCCGATAACCATATGCAGGTACAACTATCTGTCACAACCACATAGAAATTCATCTTCATCCCAAATTAAATTCAACAAAAAATTGACAATTAAGGTGATTTAGAACATTTCCTATCAATCAAAGAAACTTTTCATCCACAAGTCCTACAATCAAAATATAATAGATGTCACAGGGTCCCTTAAGGGTGTGACAATGGACTTCTACCTGACTAAGGCCACCAGAACCAGATAGTTCCATTTCAATGCTAAGCATCCACACCATTTCAGTTACATATAAACAACAAAACCATGATGACGCCTTTTCTAATCAATGGCCAAAATTGATAGTAACCATACACGAAAATCATCTAATTCAATAAAATTGAAATAAAAATAAATTCAATCAAGAAAACCAGTTTGGCGAAACACAGCGTTCCTAACCTGGCGCAGATCCCTCCCTTTAAGTGTCCGCCCAACGCCTTCCAAAACCGAAAACGTCGTCTTTGGCGACACGCCTGATCCTCTCGCCACAATCTCGTGAGGTGGCATCATCTCGTCGTCTGCTTTCTCCTCATCAAGTTCTAAGAACCTGCTATTTCTCTGCTTCGCCATAGCGATCGACAAAACGGGGACGTTCATCGGCGCCGAGTGCTGGAACTTTCTACTATTAGGCATCGATTGCGACCTCTCCATCTGCGGAGGCTTTGGAATCGTCGGAATCATTTTTGATGATGACGCGGACGACGATGCAGACAATGATATCGAATTCCTGCGGTTGAGGATTGTGCGGCTATCGTGTTCGGGTAATACGGCGAGGATTCCAGAATTCTGTTGATACGTGAACGGAGATGAACGGCTGTGATTCGTAGAGGTTGTGAAAGCGTGGTTGTTATTGTCACTGTTGTGGTGATTGTTTGGTTCGGTAGTATCGTTTGTCCATAAAATATCGTCTTCGCTCAACTCGCCTCCTCCGTCGGATGCGGCTGAGGTCGATGAAGAAGATGAGACACCAAGGAATCGGTCGGAGGACGGAGTTCGGCGATGACGGAATGCCGGGTCCATTCCGATTAGCTGTGAATCACCGATTCATTTGGCTTTGTGTCTGTAGAAATAATTCTATTTATACAGAGGTTGACCTGATGTGGCGGAGAGTCGCCAGAAGTGGTGAGGAATATAAGCAGGGGTAGAAAAAGGTCTGACGAAATGTTAAAGGTATGGGACCCACACGTCGTTTTCGTGGATGACGTGGCGATGATTATGCTTATAAAAAAATACCTTAATTTTTCGTAAAGTGGGACCCACGTGGGTGACGTCAAAACCATTAGGCAGGGCTTCAAATTTACCGTTTTTGCATCTGAATGGATCCTCCAATTATCCGTTAGTTTGGTGCTTTATGCTAATCATTTTGTGCCACGTGGGGGTACTCAAACCTACTCTAACGACGTCGTTTTTATCTTGACCAATTTCCCCAAAACCCGATTGTAGTTTTATGACCAGGGGCCACGAGTAGGATGACAACTGCAAATTACTCTATTAAAAGAAATAAAATAAAAATTTTTAAATTATGTATTGAATTTTTAATTCAAAAAGTATTACAAAAATTTTGATAAATTATAACAATATAAAGTTTTTAAAGTAGACTGACTCGGACACGACGATTTTAGATCAATTAGTTGCTTGAGTTATAAGGCAAACATTGCCACTTAAAAATTTCATATACTTCAAGTATTGACACTTAATTTCATATACTTCAACTTTGGATATTAAATTTCTATTTTATATTGTAAACAATTTGCTCAGATTCTATCTCAATACCATTGGGCCTCTCTTTGTTGCACGTAAGAGTAAGCTGAAATTTGAAATGGTTGAGACTTTGAAAAATGAAATTTCATTTGATGGAAAACCCTTCTAATATATTTCTATTATATTTATACAAACCAGAATTTACTAAAGTGGAAAGAAACAATAAAACTATCTTAGAAATGAATTTTCGCAAACAAGTGGGCAAGAGCTATCTCTGCAACTGTACGGTTGTCTTTCAATCTGTGAAGCCATGGCATTGTGTTGGTGAACAGTTTACTAACGAAGGCTGAACATTGTTGACCTCAAGCCTCTTGCTAGTTCTAATAATAGGTTGCAGAGGATGGGGGGTACAATTATCACAATGATGTGAACATCATCAAATGTCGATGATTTTACCATCTTTTCCTCCACTTCCAAAGCAGAACATCTGCTCATGATTGACGACAACCTCTCAAGGTTCCTAGTGGCAAAAGTAAAAACCAACCGCAAATCAAACACAATTACAAACCTGTCGATTTGCAGTAGAATGCTGTATACGGACATGGATATTGTTTGAGCCAACATAAATCCATCAGACTGTTGAGAATTAAAAAATAATAACTGAATCAGAAACTCAAAATAATAATGATTATGACATAAATCAGATTCTAAGAAATATCAAGCACCTTTAGATTCAACAGTGATCATTTTGGATATTAAGCTACGTTCAGTTTTCAATCAATTAATAAACCGGGTGGAAAACATAATAACATGCCGGAAAGATGCCGAAAACAGAATCTTAATTTCAGGAAAAACCAAACAACACCTGTCAAAAGTTAAATCAATAGTCCATAAAAAATTCAAGAATATTGCACAGGCATTCATTTTCTACAAGAAATAAATAGTGATGTCATGAATATTTGCAGGTTATAGTACTTCAGTGGCCCCAAACACATTGCAGAATTACAGTGTCTCATGTCCAGTTACAGATGCTACCGTGCATCCATCTGGGCTCTGAAAGAAAAACATAACAATAATCATCAATAGATGAAATTATAAGAACACCACGAAGAAACTAATATGCCCCCAGAAATAATCAATCTAGAAGACAGAATTCATATTTTAAAATAAAAAATAAAAAATAAATAGGCTCCTGAGCCATGAAAAGAACGCAACACAAGTGACTGGCCTTCACCATGGAAGGATATTTCCAGAGTCAGCTGATCTCGTGTAAACCCTTGAGAACTAAGCAATTCCCGCTTATGTTTACTTCACAGAAGAAAGCAAACCTGACGGCCAGTGTTCACTGAATTCAAGCAAGTAACAGTATGAGCATTCCAGAACTTCATATATTGGTCACCCATACCTCCGCCGGAGGCCAGCAAATCACCCTGGAATCGACATCAAGCAAGGGCTCTCATAGCAGCTGTATGGTCTTCCAGTCTGCGAAGCCGCTGTCTTGGAGAATTTCGAGAGGCCATGGATCTATCCCGTACAAAAGGGAGATTATCATTTCCCCTACTTGGTACTTGCCTGCCTGAGGCTGACTATTTAGTCCACAAATATCTTGCCTATGTCCATGATAGGCATCAACAACATGCTTTCTCAGTCTCACGTCGTGGTTGATGATTTGAGCATTTACTTCTCCAGTTGTAACTATCTAGTTGTTCCAAGCCAATGCATTTACTCGAGATCCATTACTAGACGTGGCTGCAAAAATAAAAAATAAAAAAAAAATCAAAAACACAATTTTTAAGAAATTATCAGCGACAATTATTTCAGAAGAAAAAACTACTAGAAGAAAAACAAATAACCAACCACTTGCTACATTACCGAGTGCAAGTAGAATCCCATATTTGAACACGGGAATTGAGCAAGCCAATGTCTATGTGGTGCCCATCAGGAGCCCAACTGACACTTGTAATAGGGACCTCTTTGTTGTCAATAGTGACAAGTTCTGAGGTAGAATCATTTGATGCAACCCAGAGATACACTGCATTACTGAGTGCAATAGCAAACATATTGCCGCCACCCCAATCTAGTAAATTAAGGTTGAAATCATTTATGAGCTCAGGGACAGTCAATGTTTTCTCCGAAGACTGCATAAGAAATTCCAGGATTAATAGAGCAGAAGTTGACATAATTTGAAGAGCATAAGCAATAAACAAGGAAGCATAGAGCAGTCGAAGCAACCAATGATCTCAAACTCAAAACTCTATTGGCAATACTGACTCTTCATAAAATTGTAAATGCCAACCAGACTTCCCAATTTGTCCAAAGTAAATGTGGCTTCTACTACAAGATAGATTAGATTAAAATTAAACAAATTAATCAAAACCAAATTCTAAACTGCATTGCTACCTTCAGTATTCACAAGATTATTTATAATCCATATTTTCAACCATCTAATCATCAGCAAGAAGTTTATGAGCTCGTAGGTACCTCCTGTTAGTATGATAACATTAGGCTGCAGTAGACACTTTTTCCTTTTATCTTATGCTTGGGATGAGGTGGGTTGAGGAGGTGCGAAACTAAAAACTAGAAAGTTTATTACGCAAAAAATAGAAGTAAGACCGTATGAGAAACACATATAGGAATGTGTCTCTTGTGCTTTGAAGAATTGGACTAATGAACCGAGGAGGTGAATTTTTCTTTGGGATTGGATCAACCAAAGTAGGTGGCCTGTCCCAGAAGCCAATTGGGGTCCGGTTCATGTTCAAGGCCTCGGCCCATTGCTTCCAGTAAGCCTTTCCCGCTGGGGAGCATGCCACAGCTGGATTCCCTTTGTCAGGCAGCGAAAGATTACTGCAGACCTATTCGCTATGAATCTATCGGACTGTTGATAACGCATGCAATAGTTGAATCAGAAATCATGATATAGAACTCCATAAATAGTGATTGCCGTGAATCTTGAGCTGTGTTCACTTTTAGACTATCAATCAAACAGATGTAGATATAAAGACATGCCAAACTGATGTTGAAAACAGAACCCTAATTTCAAGGAAGGCTAAAAACATCCACCAAAAATAGATCAACAATTTATCAGGAATCAAGAATATAGAACGAAAATTCAGTTTCCATCAAATCTCGTTCCTGCAAACAAATCAAAATCTATAAACAGGAATTAAAAAAAAGTAAAGAACAATAAATTAAAAATAAAATATATTATTATTATTTTAGAGAAAATAAATTACAATAAAGATCGATTGCAATAATAATTTTAAAAAAATGAACTAAAACAAAATAAATTTAGAAAAATGAACCAAAAAAATATAATTATAGCATGGGTTAACTTGCTAATAAACAAAATTTGTTCGAAAATATTATGTTATTAACATATCAAAATCATGACCAAATTCAGTGAAATTCATAAATTTCATGTCACAATATTATATTTAAGATCATTATGCAACCATTAATAATAAAATAAATATTATTGGAAGAAAATATTTGACATGTACTACTTGTATACAGTTTTGTATCAAACATTATCGTTGGAATCTAATTTTGTTATGGATAAGCTTATTTGTTGTTTCTTTTCCTTTTATATTTATGTGGTATAACTTAAAAAATATTTAAAAAAGGACAATCTACTCTCCTTTTTTTTTTTTTTTTTAAAAAAACTAAGGCACAATCCACTAATTATCAAGTTTTCAGTGTTCTTTTTTTAATCTGATAATAATATCGCTTGAAGTACAATTCTTTACGGAACTAATATCATAATATTGTACGATTAAATTTTATCAATTCAGGCAATCAATTTTCGAAAATTCGTCCCTCTCGTCCAAATACCATTATGTTGTACAAGGGTAAACCTGTCATTTCGCATAAATCAATAAACACAACCTAAATTTACCATTTCGATTTCTAAATCTATTCAGTCTCCGCCCTCAATCTCTACACTACCCCGCGCGGCGGCCCCCACCTCGAACTCGACTACCTCGCTCTAAGGCACCGACTATCGGCGACTAATTTGACTGTGTTCGACTAAATTGAAAGGTGTCGGTGCGTCAGGATTGGATTGACGGTCTTTTGATATTTGGGTTCTTGGTTTTTATTTTTATTTTCTCTTTGGGCGAACAGATTAGACGAGGAGGGAAGGTTGGCTCTAAGCAAGATTTTAAGAATAGGGCCATGTCAAGAAATAAGGCTGATGATTCTGATGAGGATTATGTGATTTTCGATGAAGAAGATCAAGTCTCTGAAGATTAATCGGAGGAATATATCGCTCTCACCTTCCATTGACACTTGCAACATGCACTTCAATTAAAGTTCCATTGACTGCTTCTGTTTTTTGTGTTTGAATGGGTTTTTGTAGAATGGATATACAAGTTTTTTCAATGGATGTGTGTGGAAGAATTTTGGCTTGTGTTGAATGAATGAATTTGTGGAGCATTTTTTGGTTTGTGTTGAATGGATTTGCGGGGAATGATTGCGAGTCAACCATAGGACGAAATTAGCTGTTGAAGTGAAAAGAAAGTTGCTGTGGGAGGATTGTAATTATATTAAGCGTCAAATGAATCTAAATTTTTTTACGAAGGGTAAACTTGTCATTGCATCACGGAAATGGACAGCACATAACAGTAGGGATGGATTTGAAAACTTGATCTAACTGTGTTCCCAATTGATGATAAAAGTTGAAACCTTAGGGACGAATATGATAATATCTCCCATTTTATACTTTTAGAAGAGAAAATAATTTTTAATTACTTAAAAATACCTTTTACTGTGTTAACAATAATATCAAGAAACTAGCACGTCAACTTCTGAATATTAATTATTTTTTTTATTTTATTGTGATGATTTTATTATTTTTTGAAAGTAAAGAAATTTGTTCCACAATTTTAACGAAAAAATTATTAATTTAGTTGAAAAAATCCATTAATTAAATATTAAAAGTAATAATTCTCAGGCACATACCTTCCCCTGGAGCCTTAATTCGAAGGTTATCAAGCAGAGCGCACTGCGCACTAGGGTGGACTCTGGAAACCCCCTCAGTTTACAGTTCTCGTCACCAAACAACCGGGCTTTTGCTGGATTATCTAGATAGCTAGAAAGTCATCAATTAGTGTTATCTTCGATTCTTCTTCCTCTATTAGTCAGTTTGCAATTACACCATGATTGTCACAGTAATTTCGAATCTATCCCTACCTCCTATACTATGAAAGAGTTTTGATTTCTATTTTTCTTTTCTTTTTTTTTTTATTTTGATGTTATTATTAATTTATTCCTTCATTTCTTTCTTTCGTTTTGGTTGGTTGTAAAAACTGGAGCAGCAGAGAAGCGCATCGAAATCGTCGAGGTCACAGCCTTATTTATGGGTCTCAGTCACCAATCCCGTGAAATTAGGCAATGGCGTACAATCTTATATTCCCTATCGATTCATCGCCAAGTTATTAACTAGATTTAATATTATCGCATTAGATTATTTTTACGCCAAATATTTACTAGTTGTTCAATGAAATTGTGGCTGTAGACGATGTGATTGCCTTATGTTTATGGCAAGCAAGTGTATTATGTTTCCACTTATATTTAGCTTCGTTATTATACACTTTCATCCAAGAAATATAACAGTTTTGCTTCTATTTTTAAAATGAATCAAATTACCCTGCATAAGGTGGCGCTTAGAGTTTCATTCTTGTCGTGGTGATAGGTGCTTGATATTTTAAGGAGGAGTGGACATATTATCTTGAGATTCTCATTTAGTGGACGTATTATCCTGAGGTTCTTATTTTCTTAAAATGGTTGTTATTAAAGAAAGATTTTTCAATAGTTAAAAAAGCTGTTTAACTTTTATAAGAAGAAGGCAAAATTTTAAAACTTTTATCGGAGAAAATTTTAATTTTTTTAAAAGGTTAAATTAATTTAAGTATCCTCACGTTATTTTAAAAATTTACCTTAATTTTTTCTTAACATGAATTTTAAAAATTTATCTATTAAAATAATTAATTAATTTTTACTAACAGTTATCTACAACAACTAAATAATCGATAATTTTTTTTTATTAAAAACTCCATTCCAAAAAACTCTTTTTATAAAACCTTTACTTAAAAACTAAGTGAATCCTAAATTTGACATATTTTCTTTTTATGGATAACATTTTTTAAAATATCTTTTTGTTTTCTTATATGCGCAACATTTTATTCCTTTTTCTGTCTATTTTATGTACCTTTTCAATATTTTAATGTTTTTATAACTTTCATTTATATCATAATTTTTTTTATGCGAAATATTTTTGAATAGTTTATGTCCTTTTTTTTACCATTTTTTTCATATTTTCATTCTATGCATAACATTTTGTCTTTTTATTTTCTTTCTATGCGCAACATTTTATTTCTTTTTTGTCTATTTGATGTACCTTTTCAGTATTTTAATGTTTTTGTAACTTTCATTTATTCTTTTTGTTTTTTCATATTTTTTTATGCGCAGTATTTTTCAATAGTTCATGTCCTTTTTCTATCATTTTTTTCATATTTTCTTTCTATGCATTACATTTTTGTTGCTTTATTTTCTGTATAGTTTAATTTTTTTTTAACATTTTCGGTTTAACATCTTTTTGTACCTTTTTTTTCTTTTTATTTTTTTAAGATTTTGTATCCTTTTTCATTTTTTAATATTTTCTAACTCTTTCTATTTATTTTTAGTATGTTTATATATATTCCCTTCTTATTCGGAGGTTTAATTCTTCATTTTAAGTCGATTTTGTTTTTAATATTTTCTCTCCTTTCTTATTTATTGACGTATCTTAATCTTACCTATCTTGTGATTTGTAAATGAAAAGCTTTTTATTTTGGGAGAAACTATCACTACCTTCCTTGCATGTTTTGTTTAATTACTATTTATTTGAAATTTTAAAAAAGTCAGGTATCTCTTTATTTTTATTATTTAATTTAAATTCATGTCAAATAGGTTAACTCTACTTTTTATAAAATTAAAATTTCAAAGTTAAATGGATTGATCCGACCCAATTCAAAATTTAAGCTAATTACCTTAGCTTTTTATTAATTTGTATTGATGTCTAAATTTTCTATTAACAAAAAATTTAGTATACCACACAAATTTTACTATTGCTATCAATATAAAAATCATATAAAGCGATACCTAACTCTAGAATTATTGACTCCATAAGTTACCTGAAATTAAAGAAAAAACGAGTTAAAAATAAAGTCGAATTATCGGCAAATAAACTTCCATGCTCCAGTCAGCGTATTATCAAATATCAGGTAAAAGAAAGGGTGGAACTGAAATGTTAAGAATGAAGCCCCTCCCCCATATAACAATTCAATCATTTTATAAAGCTTTTACATATGCGAGCATCAGAGAACGGAAGCTTAATTTGACAGAGAATGTATGATCACCGACAGGTCTTTTTACCACCCCTTTATGCCAAACTAGAGGGGTTGAAATAAATACTTGCAATTCGTAGGACAAGATGTCTCTTAATATGATGGGACGTTCAAGTATTTCTAAGACAGTACGTCCACTCTTTCTATTTAATTCTCCCGTTTTTGAAATAATGAAATTATATCGCCTCGGTAATGACAGTCAAAAAATCGAGAAAACGAAGACGGTAAGGTCGAGTCAGATCACCCGCGAAACAGAAATTGAGAACTAAAAATAATTGATCGATAAAAGTCATTAATAATTTAATTATTTTATTCTTATTATTTAATTTAAATTCAAGATGGATCGACCAAAAAATTAGTCGAATGAATTGATCTGACTCAGCTCAAAATTTAAGTTATTTATCCTCTATTTTCATTGACTCTATTTCGTCCAAATTCAAGTCAAATGTATTGACTTGACCCAACTCCAAAATGGATCAACATGACCCAACTCCAAATTTAAGAGGATCACCTGTCATTTTTAATAATTTGATCACTTTATTTTTATTTTTTGATTTAAATTCAAGTCAGATGAATTAACCCGACCAAAATTCAAGGCCGAACCAACTCAAAATTTATAAAATTAAAAAACGTATGCGTGTCTTGAGACTTGAACCCGTATTCGATAAATTCAACCCAAATCTTTAACAATCAAGTTAAAAAGTCACTTCATAATTAATTTTATAAACTATATTATGTAACCTATAACTACATTATATGATATTGACATATTAAAAAATTTAAATAGTATTGAATTAAATATAAACTTTTAAACTAGCGCTATTTTAATAAACAAATAAATACATTTTTCATAATAAAAGCTCTTTATGAACATAAATGTATTTTTTATATATTCATGAATTGGTTTGAATTCACAAATTAATATTTAATTTAATAAAAATTATATTAATAAATTAATAAAAAACCATTATTTTAATAATTTTAAAATCATTAGTATTTTATTTTGCCTTTTAAATAACTTTTTAAAATTTTAAAACAAATAAATTATTTATTTATTTTTATTTGTTTATTAAAATTAGTATTAGCTAAAAATTATTATCATTATTATAATAATATTAATTTAATATTGTTATAGGTCGTATAATATGATTTATACGAGTTTTGTTAACAAGTATTTTTAAGTTTACTAATGGCACTAGTTAGTAAAATCTTAATTATAAATTAATTATTTAAATTGAGAGTTAAAAATTTTTGAACCTATGAGTGCACGGTTTCAAGTCTTAAAACACACATATTTTTTTATTAATTCTAATAAAATAAAGGATAAATTTAAATCAAATAATAAGAATAAAATGACTACATTAATAAAAATAGAAGGTAAATAAATGGTGATTAGACAAAACGTAGATAACCATAGTTTTTCCTTTATTTGGATATTCAAACTGACCCAGGCGATTTAGTGTCATTATAATTCTTACTTATTTGGAATTAATTTAATTTCTGTTTCTTATTCATTTACTTGAACTCGGACTTAATTTGCTCATACGATTTTCCCTTTAGCCGGCAAATTTGACTGTTTGCATGCAACATACATTGACTGTAAGCCATTGTTAGGAATACTCAGAATATGCTAATATTTTTTTATTGATAAAATATTAGGTAAAACAATTTTTTAAAAAAAAAAATATCAAATTAAATTATGGCATATTATAATATTTTCTATTTTTATTGGTACTATAACTTTATTATTGGTCAATATTCATTAAACAAGCGTATAGGTTACAGCTACTCTTGTCTTATCTAATACTTTTTCTTTATGCTGAGTTAGGTCATTAACCAGTTGACTTTATTCTATTGACCTTGATCAAAACCATTCTAAACCTTGTTGACATCTCAGAAAGCCGTGTAGTTAGGTTTAACATCTCAACTACCTTCTTCGTTGCTTGGATAGGAAAATTCATGAGTGCTTTTCGTATGTTCTATACAAAATAACCTTTATAAATTCTACAAATTGATACTCGATAAATTAATAATCTCAATTATATAATAATTAATAAAATATATTTCTCTAAAAATGCTTATGTAACTTTGTGATCTGGGTCATATTATAAGTTAATAATTTGTAAAATTATAAATATAATTGATATGATATTTTGTTAAAATATGACTATATTGTTTTTTTTTTTAAATTTAAATTTACCTAATTCTCATCTTTCATTTTTTTTTATTACTGCAATTCGTTTTTAGTGCATCTTATGCGGATCAGCTAGTGATAGAGTACAAGAAGCAATTGAACCAGTGTAAGCGCATACGAAAATAGGCTTAATTTTTAAATTCAATATTTGTTTAGGACCTGTGATTATTTTAGGAATATTTTAATCTTTTTATTTGAGTTTTATATTTAGACACTTTATATATGTTATTAGGACAAACACTTTTGCAGTTTTTTTTTTATTTTGAATAAAATTAGTTGTTTGAATAATTCTTCAAATTTTTATAATAGAACTGTTCTAACCCTAATCGTCAAATCAAACGATATTAATTAAACTCTTAAACGAAAGAGACAAAACTATTGCTAGCTTGAAAGCAAGATTTTATTGGCTTCAATTGAAGAAGAAAGTTGGACGTATGGTGAAAAAATATCATGTTTGTCAGATATATAAAGGACAAGTGTAAAATTCAAGACTTTATATGCCTTTATCTATCCCACAGCAGTCTTAAGAGGACTTATCAATGAATTTTATGCTGAAATTATCATAAACACAGCGTGGTGCTAACTCTATATTCATTATAGTTAATAAATTTTTGAAAATGACGCATTTTATTCCTTGAAGGCATGCCAG
>JAWDEX010138177.1:0-24365 GCA_035221805.1 Trichilia hirta
GTCCAATTTTAATCCTGTAATGAGTGCAAAATCTAATCGACTGAATTTCGTCAGACTATCTCTAATTAAAAATCACATCACCTCCTCCTCATCAAAGTCAACATCCACCTCGTACATGATCACATGATGTATTAAGTTTCCTGAAAAAGCCAAATTTGGCTGTATCTCAAGAAAATGTCTACGGCATATCTAACTAAAAAATATTTGTTATTAGTGGGTCAGTTTTCTTGAATTAATTTCACAACACACAAGTAAGATAACGATGTCACACTATCCTCAAAATGCTCTTCCTTCTTTCGCTTCAATGTAAACATAGCTTCCTGTATAAAAAAATAAATATTGTCAAATATTATTAAATATCCTATTTATTAATTTATACATAAGATATTTATCTTAACTAATAGCATTAATTATTTCATAATATACAAACACATATTACCAACTTTTGATACAATAGAATAATTATTCAAACAACAAAATATTCATCAACCAGCTTAATTTATTGTCGACAATTATATAGAATCAAGTCACACGCATACACAAGAAATTAAGTTATATTTAAATAATTTCACATATTTTTTTATAATTTACAAATATTATTGAATATTTTCACGTTAACTAATCGAACATAAATTATATATTATAAAATAAATTAAGTAGATTCTAAGTACTAATATAAAAGTCGACGTTTTATAAGATATTTTTTTATTAACTTTTTTACCCTTGAAAGTGTACACACTTTCGAGGGAAAGTCCTCGGAAGTATACATATTTCCGAGAGTAATGATACCCTCGAAAGTGTTCAATCACATTTTTGAGTGCTTACCCTCGAAAGTGTTCTTGAACACTTTCGAGGGTAAAGTACAAAATCCTGCAATTTTCATTTTCAAATTCTAACTTTGAATCAATAATTTAAACATTTTTCACTTTATTTTCACACAATATTTTAATAAATCATTGTCATACTTCAATGTTCCTTCAATATTAATCAAAAATACTAAAAATCTATAAAATTGTCAATAATTTCATTCAACTCATATATAATCATCCATAACAATTAACTTTTAGATACAATATATATATAACAGTGAATGAATAAAAACATACCTTAATTTAGTTGTCGAAATTTTGCTCAATGGTAATATCTACGGAGACAATAATAGACATTAGTTAAAAAATAAAGTTAAAAATTATTTTTTTAAAATTTAAGTAATTGAAGAGTTTTTAAAGATATTTTTATCAGTTAGATAATTTTGTCTTATAAATAAAAATATGAATTATTATTAATTAAAATTTTAAATATAAATATTTTTTAATTCGAATTTTAAACAGTAATTATTTTTTATTATTTCCCAAAAATTTATCTGTTTCACTTTTGGCAAGTAAAAAACAAGCATCTACTTCAATTTTCTCGATGTTATGGAATGAGAGGGAAAATTCACTTCAAGAGTTCGTTCTGATAATAATCCCGCTGCCCCCACCGGATTAATCATTACAGGACTATCTAACAGGACTAAATTATATATCATATTTTGCCTATCCCGCCGCAAGGGAATAAAGCAATGTAAGCATATTTTTCTGTGTGGCAGAGAAATTCTCATCGTGGAAGACAGATTCTTCTAAAACAGAGTTTTTAACCGAGAAAAGCACGGTCCGGGCCTCTTACCGGTGACATCCACAAGGAATGACGGACAAAACAAGGCAATATTCCGCGGTTTCACGGTATCTCCGCAAGGCAAGACTTAAGACGGCTTTACGGGAGCTTTCCGGTCGCTTGCGATGATGATAGACTGCCAGGTATCAACGACAGCGCTCGATCGGTTCAAGCTGATTCGCGGTTGTGAAGTGAAAGTTATTCACTTATTAAGGGTAATTTTGTCATTACACTTCTTGTACTTAGTCAGAAATGAGATACTTCTAGTTCGAAATTTCATTCAACCCAATTACACAAGTAAATTACATTGTTCTACGAAATTACCCTTATCTGGTTCTCGTAAAGGTCTCCTCTCTCACAGAAATCTAAGAAGATTCTTTTTTTTCTTTAAAATACTGTTTAATTATTTTTATTGTAATTGTGTTGCTTGAAAATATGACAGATGAGCCTAGTAACACGCCACTGCAGTAGTTACAGTGTTCTTGTTTCAAGAATTTCATGTCGCAAGCTTCACCATAGATGCACTACTCGGGGTGAGTCACAGCCGCATCCGCTTTTATGTCCTTTTGATACCTTTAACTTGCTTCGTGTGCTTTTATTTATATATTCATATTTTAAAACTGTTTAAATATTTAACCTGGTTGAATTTTTCTATAAACTTAAGGCAAACACATGGTGCCTGTTGTTAACATGCACAACGGCCACTCAAAGAGTGAAAAAGGCGTCGGCTTTCCGATGAATACATTTCTTAGTACCCTCACAGGTATGTGCTGCTGTTTTAGTGACTCAGATTTTACTTGTTTGGACTATGGCTGAAATTGTGAAGAAATTATTTGTCTTTGAGGAATAATGGTTATATAATATGGAATATGTGCAACACATGAAATTTGAATTGCATAAAAAAGAGTTCCTCTAGTGAGAGAATGAATGGATATGGAAAACAGACTAACTGGATATTTCTATAAACTGTTTGTTTGGTTTGTTTATTTATTCTTTTTAACTTTGTATTGAAAGACTTGCAAGCTTATCATACATTCTCTACTTCTTGCTATTTATATTGTTCAAATGTTGTTTGTTTTATATACTTCATTCAAATTTTGGTCATTGCTTACAAAGCTTTAATTTTGCAAAGCATTCATTTATAAACAAAATGTAAGTTTATGTTAGTTACATATGATTTGGTTTAAATGTAAGTATTTGCAAAAATTTCTTGTATTTATCTTTTTGCACTCCAAAATCTAGTTTTATGATATTTGATATAAATTTTGTAGATATTGGTGTATTTTTTTTATGAATACTAGCATCTTTTGTTTCTTCAAATCTACTTGTTATGTTTCAGTTGCAAATTTGGCTGCGATTGACAGTGCCAAGGCTTTAACTATGAGCAGTGTTTTGGTGAGTTTCTGGTGATTGTTTCCATATGATTTTTGCATTTTCCCCTTTCGATAAATTATATTTTCTTTTGTTCACATTGCATTGTACATAGCTTCGATAATTTATCTTGTTGGAGTTACACTATGGTTTAAAGAAAGTGGACAATTATTGGTGCTTCCATTTTCCTGTTTTCCCTCAAGAGTCAATTTCTTTGAATGGCTTGGAACCTATTCATCATCTATGTTTTCAATATCCATCTTTATTGGTCCAATATATATATATATATATATCTGTGATTTTTAACTAATTTATAGAACATACACAATTATATCTGATTGATTGCAAATTTGAGAATCTTTCCCTTTTTTAGGGGGAAAAAAACACATTATTAGGTATCATATATTTTGGTAGGCAAACATTTATGTTTCCTTTCAACTTCCTTCTAAGAAATCGCTCAATGCTAACTTGAACCATAATTTATAACATATATTAAGCTGCTTATAATGAGCTAGAGTTGGTCTCAAATAGTTTGTGGTTGGGAATGTCGTACTATAGTTTAAGGCTTGACTATGTACCTGTTATAGGAAAGGTTGTTGCTCTTGAGATCTAATTTAGTCTTTTTCTTACTTTATGATGTCCAATTTGGCCCAGAAGTTTTGCATGGATCTGTTTTCTCTTCTGAAATATATCTTTTAGTATCACGTTTTCAAATGTTAGATTTTGTCATCCATGTGGTAGGCCATGTCATTTTTAAAACTTGTTATTTCATTATTACTTTTCTTGTATATAACCTCAGGAACTCGAATTATTTTCCTTGGAGTCAGGAAGAAGCTGCTTCTGTTTATACCATGGCTGGTGGAAGCATTGGAGATTTTTTTGGTGGCTTCCTATATTCAGCTGGGCAGCAGGCTAATGAAGTTGTTCAGGACCAGTTATCAGCTCTCAGTTTTACTAGGTTTACCTTTTTTGCTAAGCGCATTTGGCCTTTGTGCATATTATAGTTGTTTGCATTTGCCTGAGGTTCTCTCTGATTCGTCTTCCCAGTTTGGCAGTTATTTTTGGGGCAGGGTTAGTGACCAGCCTTTCTCCTTGTACATTAAGTGTTTTACCACTTACGCTTGGTTATATTGGTAAGCGTGTGTTTCTGAAAAACCTTTTGGAGCATATTGTTTTTCCCTAATAATATCTTGGTACTGTTTGTAACTAATCTTGATCTGCTGCTGATTCACGGACTGGTTGGAATCATACAGGTGCATTTGGGTCTGGCAAAAGCAGAGCACAAGTAATGACTTATTTGTTTCTATATCTCGTTTCTTTTCAGGACCTAAGAAAAAATTTTGTTATTCATTAGTTATTAGCTTAGAAATATTATAATTATAAGTGAACTTTTAGCCTCAGAAACAAAAAATGGGTAATGACAAAGAACTTCTTCAATAGAAAAAGGATTATTTGATGGAACTTAAATCACCTAAATGCAAAAAATTAAGGGCCTTGATTTAATTGGCTTTGACTATTTCTCTTCACCTGGTCTTTAATCTTTGAAAGTAGAAAATATAGAAGGAATAAATGTACTCTAGTAGGAGTTTTTTAAGTGTAAATAATGTAAGCATCTTATGTTTTGATAATTGTTTGTCTTAATATTGCAATTTGAATGAATCCTATTTTTTTCAGTCACGTATTTGTGTAATTATGTCTGGAGGCTATGCATGTGACATTGTCTCTTTCTCTCTATCTCATTTAGTTCTCAAATGACAATAATTTTGTCTGCTGATCAGATCATTGGGGATTCCATTGCATTTGCATTAGGATTGGCAACTACCCTTGCACTCTTGGGCATAGTAGCTTCCTTTGCTGGAAAGGCATATGGACAAATAGGGAAAGGTTTACCTTTGGCAGCTTCTGGTTTGGCTGTCCTTATGGGACTGAATCTCCTTGAGGTATTGATTGAACTGTTTCATTGGTTGTTTATATCTCTTCAGCTTTCCTGCTTTAGAAAATAACATAAAATTATCTTTGTCTTAAGAAATCTTATTGTGTTAATTTTTAGATTGTATTTGAGCACTAATAAGATCTTGACAATTTGTAGGATGTTGGTGCCAACAAATTTCTACAAAAGAATATATTTGTATTTTGGGTCTTTCTGAAACAAATTGAATGTGATCCAGATGACATCTTTTTGTTGTGTATCTATGCAAAGTGTGTGCAATTTTATAGCTCTTTTAAACTCTGTTGAAATTTGGGTTTCGTTGATTATATAAAAGATTGAATTGTGGCAACTGTCAGTCATACTGGGTTTGACTTCAGTCAGGAGGGGATTTGTGAGCAGTTAGATTTATGATTGTTTATAAGTAGTCTCAGAGCAATGCTTTCCTGTAGATTCCCTTTTACCTTCTTAGAGAGCTGGACTCTGGGACTTCTTCAACTGCTGGGTAAAGGGATTGGAATAAATTATGACGTTGGTTAGTTTTATATTTCTGGTGACCGTAGATGCAGGCGAGTCTTATGCTGTACCCTTAATGGATTAAACTACCTTATGTGATAAAAATGTAGGTGGAATTAAATCTTAAAAAAGGAATCTCAAACTGATAAGAAATTGCTAGCAGTAAACTGTTGTCCTGTATTTGTGCATGATGTTAGGTAAGTTTAGGTGTTGAGACAACTATGCAGTTTTAGAAAATAAAATGATTGAACACTTTAATTTTTCCATGGAAGTTCTGGTAATATACTTATATGAACCAAGTTTTTGACTTTGTTGGACTTAGCTATGAACTACCACTGTATTGCACTACATTGTCAACTAATTATGTGGTGAAAATTGCAGATAATTGAATTAGAGCTCCCCTCATTTTTTGACAACTTTGACCCCCGCACTGCTGCTGCCAACTTCTCATCAAGTAATTGGCCTATAATTCTTAGTTAGCAAGATTTAGTAATTTTTGGGGAACCTTATTCTCTAGAAGCTCTTAACACATTTCAAATTACAATTGTTTGACTTGTTAGGTGTGCAAGCCTATCTAGCCGGGCTTACATTTGCGTTAGCTGCATCACCTTGCAGTACACCTGTGCTGGCCACCCTACTGGGATATGTAGCTGCATCCAAGGTACTCTTGAATCCATAAAATTCTCACTACTGCCGAGTTTCTGTGTTCTTGTCACTTTAAATTCTGATAACTTGTAGGTAGCTCAGTCTGACGAGATTGGTTTTTTACCATTCGCTTATGACAGGATCCTGTGATAGGGGGCAGCTTACTTTTGACATACACTACTGGCTATGTTGCTCCTCTACTTCTTGCTGCTTCTTTCGCTGGAGCATTGCAGGTCATTATATGTTACTTGAACTGATTTATTGCACTGTTACTATTTCTCTTTGATGTTCATTTTCTACTTCCCTGGTAGTGTTTTTGATGTATTTTAATGGATTTAGTACTTTCTAAATAAATAAATGAACTACTTTGCTGCTCTGAATCATTTGGGTGGTTTGAGTAAAATTGACATATTCCCTAATATTCATCTTCTTTGACAAAATTTAGCTTATTTCATATATAATTTGCAGAGCCTGCTATCTTTTCGCAAGTTCTCCGCATGGATAAATCCAATGAGGTAATCTTCATAAATATTCTGCACTATTGTGGCCGAAACCAATATTGTTCACCACCTAGTAATGTCTGTTTGCATGATGATCTTGAGGTTACACGGATGGCATCTTCCTCTCATGATCATATTGTGATTGCTATTAGATTCATTGTTTCTCATACATGTTTATACTTGACTGTTTCTGCAGCGGTGCACTTCTTTTGGGAGGTGGTTTATACACTTTCTTGGATAGGCTTTTTTCCACCACAATGGCCACGTAAAGATCATCCTCTCTGTTATTCACTATGTGGTATTGTAAGGAAATAAAATGAAATTCTACCGAGAGTATGCACAATCATGACCTATTTTTTTCTTTTGTATAGCGTAACATGCATGATTCAGTTACTCTGTTTTTCAGCTGGTTTTGCTCGTGATATGCTGAGTATATACAATCTATGATTTTCTTCTAGTTGGTTTTTTGCTCATGATACTCAAGTATTTACATTTACAAAAAATTGTGAAAAAAAATAATTGACCTAATTCAAGCTTTTTGACTCTCACCTCCGCTCCACGACCATCCCCTTTTTATCCTACAAAAAAAAAAAAAAAACAAAAAAAAAAAAAAAAAAACTTAGAGATACTGTGATATTATGCAAACTGCACATTTATGCAGAAAAAATATCCGTTTTTGAATGACCAAGCCTTCAAAATAAGTGTCGTAGCTATATCCAATTCCTCTTAACCAATTTTGGCAATTCTTTCACCGCTAGACATGAAGAACAGGTAAGATCATTTGTCTCACTTCCAACTTTTAAGGGGCAGCATTGTATAGAAACTGTGTCCTCTACCACCAGTATACTCTTAACAACGTAGAAGGCAGGTTCATCCCATAAAGTGTGGTGTTTACGAAAGAAATGGACCATTTCAGATGCTTCCAGAGCCAGAAAGGGAAGCAAGTCTCAAGTTCCATAAACGTATTGCAGGGAAAATTTTGTTTCGTAGCTTATTGTGCGGTTCTGAAGCATTGCCTAACTGGTTCTTTTGGATAATATTGACGAACAGTCGAGGGTTTTGATCAACCAAATTTGAGTTTAACAAATCTGGATAGCCCAAATTGCTATGGAATTTAGTATGGAATGCTCAAGGCTTATCCTGAAATTCTACAGTTTCCCATCCCCGGCTCTGTTGCCACGTTTACCGTGCCAAATATTAACTTGCAGCCTCCCATTCGTTCTTTTACTTCTCCCGAGAAAATAAAATGGCGGTATGGTTCCCATCACTCTACAAGACAATTGTTTTGAGATTATCGATGTTTATTGAAAAAGCATTTTTACCTATGCGAAACATCGTGAAATATATCCAGAAGGATTTCTGCCTCTTTACAAATTTTTAGAATGGTAAAAAAAAAAAAAATACTAAACGAGTCACTTTGAAATATTCGAGTAATTTTTTATTTCAGAACTACCAGATTTAATAAACCCATCTCATTATCAGTTGCAAGAATTCTCTCTAATTCGTCTGAATATAAAAGCATATTCCACCAAATGTACAAGAGGATCTTGGTAAAAATTTCTAAAAATGAATGGTTTGAAAAGATAATTTCCCATGCTAATTATCTAATTAACTCCTCGACTAATCATCTGATTATACTGTTCCAACGATCTCTGTCTCTGCAATCTCATTTCCTCATTGAACTTCTTTATAAACGCCTCCACTCGACGGTTCAACTCATCTTGACTCAGAGACGGCTCCCTTTTGAGTCTGCCATAGTTGGTGTTCGCGTTGGTGCTGCTCATCGTCGTATCCTCATGGAACGTCTCAGCTTTCTTCATTTTCGGTGCAGGAGTTGGGGTGTTTTGGTGCACGTGCGTGTCCCACGTGTCGGACTTCTTGAGATGCCTGGTTAACGGCATTGCTCGGCCCTCCGTTATCGTCCTCCACGTAGTCTCCAGCGTGTCGTGGCGTTTCGATTTGCATACCTTCAAGGCCTTCCCACCTGAAGAAAATAGAACACGGAAATCAATTTGTTTTCTTCATTGCTCTTCACATAATCTCCGTTTTGATTTCCTCAAATCAATGTTGTTGCTTTTAGAAGTAAAATGTTTCCAGAAACGTAAGAAAATATTTTCAAAAAAATAATAAGAAGTTCGTTGTTGTGAGAAAATCAGGTTCTGTACCTGAGACCACACTGAAATTTGTGGTCTCGAGATACTATCCAATAGTCCCCCGGCCCCCGAAAGATCAGTGATCTGAAGCAACAATAATTTCTTAATTTATTTTTTCGATGAGTCAGATTCGTTCAAGTTCAAAAAAGAGATCGTAGAATCTGCTAAAATGTAATGGACTCGTCTGAAAAACTAGTTAAATTACGTAAAATATTTTAGACATGGCAACTCGGAATAGAAAAAGTGAACCGTTCCCAATAGATTTCATTCTTCAACAACGAAGAATAAGAATAGAGAAATATAATAAGTACCTTCAGGACTTGCTTTCAGAGCTTTCCGGTGACCAAACCTAGCCGAAATCGGCGGCTTGTTTTTCTCTTTTTCTAATGAATCCCACAATTCCATAGAATCGCTCCTCTGTGGCGATTCTAGGGAATTTTCCACCTCACCAACCTCATCACCACCGTCCATCATCGTCTTCATCTCTACCATCTTCCCCTCCTCGACTCGCCCGTGAACTTCTGGATTCGTTTCCACTGAAATATCGCTCAAATCTCTTACATCATCATAAGCAAGGGCATACCCAATTCTTACATCACTGGCAACCAGCTTATCTGTAGCCACAGAAACTTCGGGGGAAACGTGATCGTCTTTTTGTTGGAGTTTGGACGATGCAACAATGGAGATGATGATCCCATTAATGATTATATATAAATAAGGAGGCTTTAACCATTGTAAAATAACGTTCCAAAAGGAAGGAACATCGGAAGCTACAAAGTCTGATATCAATGGCGCTGAAAGTTTTAACATTACACCAACTGATAACACACATGCTGATATCACTGCAACTTTTAGAGAAAGTACTAAATTCTCAAACCTCGAAACTCTTGGCATATTGTTAATAACATAGAACAATGTTTTTCAGATCTCTAGATTTATCTGTGCTTACCAAAATGGAAGCTTGATAGCTGCAGCTAGTTCTGGAGAGAAGTAGGGAAAAGTGAGTGTTGTAATACAATATTGTAATTTGTGTTTGTAAATATGTATTATATAGACATGTACAAAGAGAGGATGCGGAGTCTAGGGTTTGGTGTAGATGGGGATCTTTTGTGTGATGATATTGGTATGGTCCGTTTGATTTAGGAAAGAAGGTTGCCTGAAATTAATATATTATATTACTCTCAATGCGGTATTGTTTACTATTTTGACATGTAACCAGCTGCTGTTTAAGCCGTTTGCCGCTTGAGCATGTTGTCTATTGGTGATAAGACTATCGACAGACCGACTCCTAGCACAAGGTAGAAGAAATTAGTATTAGAAATTTCCAATTTTATCTTAATATTAGCATCTTACGTTCACAAAAAATTTAAAAACACAATTTATTACGAAATATATTTTATTTAATTCTAAAAAATTAATAAATTATATAAAATAATGTCAGAGATACAAATTTTTCATACAAATTGACGTTATGATATTTTATAATCATTGTATGTTTTATATTTTTATTGGGTAAGTGAAAAAAATTAAAAAAATCTCTTGACAATCATATAATTAATATCATAAAGTTAATTTATATAAATAATTAATTTATTTAAAATATTTATATTTTTAATATTATTGAATTATATATATTTTTTATCACAGTGGAAGATATATTAAATATTGGAAATTATAAAATCCTAAAGAAAATCCAATCCAACACTCAAATTATCTCTATGGTAGTTGACTATTGGTATTAATTGTAGGTTGGCCGTGTTGCCCATTGTATAGGGTATCCATCATTTTAGCTTCTTCTAATGTTAGGGATCCAGAAAGTTGCCATATAGTTTCCAATTCATTGAAAGTAGTTAATGATTATTACAGAATCACTTTCTTTCTTTTTCTTTTTTATTCTTGACAGGTACGAATCACTCTCCAAACACCTAAATATTAAGATATGGCATCGACTATTTGGAAACTTGACCCTCCAACTTCCTTTAATAATTCATCACAGTTTCTAAAATGCAAATCTCTAGCAACGGAAACATAGGTCATGGAAAAGAATTAATGTACAATATATATGCACAAAAAGAATGATAACAATGTGTAAAATATATATATCATCATAGAATATCTTTGATATTATAGACTTCCATGTAATTTTAATAATAAAACTATAAAAATTGATTTAGTAACACTAATTTTTTATAAAATTTGTTTATTTTTAATTAATATTTAATATTTTAATTTTTATTTCATAATAATTGTGTAACTACACCACTTCAATATTAAATATATTCATAATATCCCATGTATAAAAATTGATTTCAAACTAAAAATTAAAAAATTTATGAGTTTTTTTTTTATTTTTTTTATTTTTACGAATTTAAGAAATATATGCAAGAGCGAATTTTGAGGAATTATGAAAAATTCAAACCATGTGACTAAGTTGATCTGGGCACATAAACTACACGTTTAATATAATTGAAATAATTGTCATTTAGACTTATCTTTTAGCTTTCGTGTATATGTTGAAAACAGACCCTTCTGGTGCCAATTGTTTATTTTACCTTAATTTTCGAATGTATTAAATTTAATCACAAATTGAACAAATACAGAAAAGGTATGTGCCATGCCATATTCAAGCAAATGTCATTTCTTCATATTTCAAGAAATTTTCATCCTTAATCTTTCTACAGAATCTAAACCCATCAAACCACTTGCCATGCAGGTTGTAATTAAATGAATTTTTTAATCCATAGATAAACACAAATCTGCAAATAATTAATTAATATTTGCTTCTTGTATTCTTATGTCTAAACACAAAGCTGTTTCGTTTGAGGATCCTGATTATGCGGCCGTGGATGTGAGTGTTTAGGGTTCCCCATGTGACAAACAACGTTGGGGATGCACTCTCGACCGACCTGCCAAGAGGAACAAAATATAAAACTAGATATATATAAGGCGTTGAACTTGAATAGGATAATAATTCATTCAAGCTATTGGATCTTCATCATTTGATTGTGTATTTTTTTTAAATTTATTTTCTTGTACAATGTAGTAAATTTTTGACTTACAAGATATATTTTGCTTGTATTTTACCCTTTTTCTTCGTATATAACTAGAAATGTCGTGAATAACTACTCAAAATTCTGGACTTTCGATCAAACAATCAACAATGATTAATTAATTGTAGCATTATGTATATATATACAAACTGCAATAATATTAGTTAACATAAATAATATAAAGTAAGTTTTAGATCTTTGTTTTAAAAAAATTAGAATTATATTTAAAAAAAAAATTATTTTTGATTTATTAAATGTATAGGACCAGAAAGTTACTTTAATACAAAATTGATAACATGGTTACAACCTTTTCTTGTATATTCAAAACTTTTATTTGTATTTTTCTCTTAAAATACACACAAAACTAACATTTTTTGTAATTACTTATTAGGGTTTGAGAAAGGATTTAAGTAAGTTAGTAGAGAGACTGCAAACTCATGGATTATTTAGCTCCAACTTAGAAAAGTTCAGAACCATTTATCTCATCACCCATAACTTTCTAGCTTTAATTAAAAAAAATTCAGATCCAATTATCTTACAACTCATCTGATTTTCTAAGTTAATTCTTGGTCAATCCACTAAAATTCTAAAACTGCAATCTAGTAATCCATGTTAATATAATAAAATTTTATTTAATTAAATTTAGGATTAGTTTTAGACTAATAATAACTATTTAATTGATTTTTTTTTAATGCCCATAATTAAAAATTAGTTCATAATAAATGTCATGGCTTGTTTAGTTAAGTCGCTGAATACTCTAATGATTATATTAATATATGTATAATTGTAAATTAAATTTATAAATAAATATTATTTTTCAATAAATAATTTATTGAATGAATTATGGCCATAAATTTAAATAATCAAATACTACAAAGAACTTGGATAATTATAATATATAGAGATTTTATTTTGAAATTATTTGTTCTTATAATTCGTGAAATTAAATTTTCAAGTTATTGAGATTTTGACTATACTATTAAATCTCACTTTGTGATAACGTAAAAATATAATATATAAATTCATGTTTATTACTACTTATTTAGAATTAAGATCTATTAAACTTATTAAAATTTATATGAATTAAAATTAATGATATTTATTTAATTTATTATAATTCAGTTTAATATATAACATATGCACTAGTTTTTTTTTACTCAAAGTCTCTAATTCAGTCATCAAGATAAATCATTTACTTTTTAAAACATTATATGTTTATATTCATAAATAACTGCAAACTATCTTTTATTTATAAAAAAACTTATAAGGTATATCTTTTTGTATTAATATTTAATTACCTAACATATAAATCAAATATATTTTTTTTAAATAAAGATTAAATAATGTATGCTCAAATTGTACGTAAAATAATATTATTACATTACATATATTTTTAGAAGTATGAATAATATTTTTAGATATAATAATTTTAAATGTATATATATGTACGATAGGATGGATGTATTTTGATGTTTCTTCGTTTATGTAAATAAATGAATTTATAGGAGTTATGGAATGATAAACTTTGTAAATGGCCGATCGAAGTCTGCGAATAAGGACAATAACCATCTAACATATTGAAATTGGATGCACATATAATACTTAGAACATAAAATATATATTTATAATTTTAATTAATTACAGTCCGTAAAATCAATTATTAATTTATTTTGATTCTTCAAATAATTCCTTCATTTTCATTTGATTTCCTAAAATATATTTTACATAGAAACTTGTGAAATTAAAAGAATTACCAGGAGAAATTTATTTGGCAACTACGAGTCATTGAT
Organism: Trichilia hirta; assembly: GCA_035221805.1. Taxonomy (NCBI): domain Eukaryota; kingdom Viridiplantae; phylum Streptophyta; class Magnoliopsida; order Sapindales; family Meliaceae; genus Trichilia; species Trichilia hirta. The sequence continues at coordinate 13,606 of JAWDEX010138177.1, forward strand.
CTGCCTACGCTACAATGCCCAAGATAAGTAAGTCTAGAATAATACATAATAAGTCTTCTAGCTTAACATTATAATTAATTACCAGAAATCATGAATTTTTTGTATACGTAATACGTAGAATTCTATTCTATTGTATGGTCGATTATAATTATAGTTAGAAATAGTTTCTAATAATTATAATAATTTCAATTTTCCATACCAAAAAAATTGAGTAATTGGAGTTGTCGACTTTCCTAGTCAAGTGAGACGGTGATGCTTGAAATGGACATTTCATTCAATCTATTGATTTATCACCACCAGTCTACAGATGTGAACGTGGTTGAATTTTATTTGTTTCACAATTTAATTATGTTTTTTTTTTTTTTTCCAAAAATTTATTATGAGCGAAAGATTTTATCATTTGTCGGGTAATGTAATAATTGAGCAATCGAAGTCAAATTGATATTATAGTCTATAAAAAAGTTGAGTCGAAATTGGGTTGTTAAATCTTGGACAATAATCATAATATGAACATTAAACTCATTGAATTTTGAGGAACAGAGAAGAAAATTATGTATACGTGTCATGCAAATGTGTGCGCACAGATACACACACAGCAAGTCGCTAATATCTATTTATTTTTAATTTTTTAAAATCTAATAAAAAGTAACGGAGATAATGTTACCATTATTTACTATAAAAATCAAAGTTATTCCATTTATATATTAATTAAAATTGGTTAATATGTATTAATATAATAACTATAATATTTCTTTTATAACATTTATATATTATAACCAGATGAAAAAAGACACTACAATATTAGGTGAAAGTTGAAATTGTATATATTGCATATATAATTACAGTTGATATGTAAACAACTTAAATCTCAAAAAATAAACTTAAATTACAATTTTTTCTATAAAAAGTTAAAAATTATAGAAAAAAACTTATATACATACAAAATTATTTTTTTAATAATAATCATAATATTATCTTCTTAATTATAATTATTTTAAAAATTGAATATATCAAATTATTTTTACTTATATCAAAATTTATGAATTAAATTAATAAATAAAATTTTTTATGAAAATTTGTGAAAACAGTAAAATTAAATTATAAATTTAAAAACATTAGGGTATATAATTTTTTTACCCTAAAATTTTGTTATGTGAGATAGTGGTGTTTTCCTATAGCAACTTATGGAATATTAGATCGTACGATTCTTTTTCTCGTCGCCTCAAAGGAATGCCCTTGAGAGAAGCAAAAGATATAGTGGACGACGTGGAAGTGTTTGACACGTAAGAAATGATCAAAATAGAACCATGACCAAATTACATTTGACTTTACGACGAAGAACAAGTGATCCGAAGAAGATGACCGTGATTTCATACTGTACTACCTCACCAAACCGTCCAGTGGATAGGAGATTGACACGTGTCACGTGACGTGACTATGGTCTAACAAAATACAAATTGTACTGGTTGGTTGTGGTAGTGTGCTGCGTTTCAGACCTCTCAAGTAATCTCAACTTGCCTCCATTTTGTGCCGTTTTTTCTAGTCCAATATTTTTACCTAATTTTGGTGATAAAAACGATAGAATTCGTTCATAACAATCAAAAATACGTTTGGTTGGCTGATAACTCTAAACATGGCAGCCTTATGTTATGTATGAACCTATTAAAAACCTCGTGAATGGGAGAAAATAATTGATGATTGAGATGGTAAATTTCAGTTGCCAAATTTAGGTTTCCATAAGAATTTTTAATGTAGATCTATGGGAGGTAATTTAAAAAGGAAGAAAAGAAAACATTTTAACTAATAGTTAGGTTACTGTAAAGATTTAACACAAAAATAAACAAACTTTGCGGGAAACAGATGCCATTCCAATGACAGCCATTAATCCAAACAACTGGATAGGTTAGCACATATGCAGTTAGGTTATATTTGTAATTGCAAACCATCAAAAATCCTCAGCAATTATGCTTTTAATCCAAATTATGGACTGATTATATTCAGTGAAATCAAATGTTTTCTCCACCTGGGATGTATCCCACAAACCAACAGTTTAATGAAATAAATACCTTTACACAACTTTAATTATCTTCTAAATTTTATCTATTACTGACAAATTCAACCACATTTTTTAAAATTTATGATAAATTTTATTTAAATTTTTTTCCCAAATTTCACAAGAGTACTTAGATTCTGACTGAAATGTCATAATCATTAACGAGTGAATAAATAATTAAGCATCAACTAAAACAAATGTTTTAGTTAAATTTTTTTCTAAATTAAACAATGCAAACGTCAATTTTTCAAATGCCAATGATCCACATATAATTAAATCATAACTTCAAGGAAATTATGCATATATCATACTTGATTTTGAGAACCCATATTTAAAAAATAAAAAAACAAAGACAAGGATATGCCAATCAGATCTGATGGTGGAAAATAATCCAATCAATATAAACTTATCTTATTACTGTAGATACACCTACCCGTACAAATGAAGCAATCACCCAAATATGAAGAAGAACTGAAAATGCCTCTACAAATAGTTTACAACCCCTAGTACCGGGGAGCATTAAAATTAAAAAAAAAAAAGAAAAAAAAAAAGAAAAAGAACTTCTAGCGGACTATTTTCGTGTGATATAACTATTTTGGTATGGTCTGCCAGCCTAAAGCCATTCAATGTTTTCCAAACATTCCTGCAGTTAATGAAGAAAAATCATAATCCTTTCCTGACTGGCAAGGAGGAGTTGATGAAACTGGGGATGCAGATGGATTTTGATGTGGTCCAGTGTTTGTCGCACCAATAGCAGGGTTAGCTTGCCCAATAGCAGAAAAGCTACAATCAAGAGAGAGACTTGAGAACACGTGAACATGTAGAATGCAAGCGTGAAATTTAGTAATATGCTTCACACATCATCAATTAGTAATACATGAGCCTCAAAGCTCTGAGCATCAATTGAGGATTCCAGATACCAAATCGAAATTGGAGTATTTGGAAACAACAGAATTACAAGGGAATTCACTGCCAAAGAGGCGTACCTAATGACAACATTGTAAAGAGTTATGCCTTCACTAGCACCATAATCAAACTAAAACTGGGAGAGACTTCTAAAATATACAAAACAACACACTGAAAACAAAAAAAAAACTGTACAACCATTGCATCTTTGCAAAACCAACGGAGATTTTGTGCACAAAATTCCTTGTTTATGCACAGCTACTTGCAAATTAACCCCAAAATAAATCGATTCAAACATGCAAGCAATAAGACAAGAACTTTTATGCAAACAATAGAAAAAATATGAAAAGTTCAACAGCTATAGGTACAGTGGTTTCGTTTATGCCCAAACCTAATAATAAATTAGGCTAAATCACCATAAAGAATACAGCCACGAAAAAGATACCTGGATGTTGGATGTGGAACAGAGTTCCCTACTGGACGAGTTTGTCCCATGCTCACCACCTAATTCAATTGAAAATATCACAAAACCACTTGATCACCAAATGAAAATTGATTAAACAGCATTATGGATAGATGCAGGTGCTGTATTTACCTCCATAAGTTTCTGCATATCGGCCTGTCCACCAGGCATGACCCCTGGATGTGTTTGTCCCATGCTCATAGCCTAATTCAATTGAAAATTTAGGAAAACCACAAAATCACAGAACGAAATTTGATTAAACAGCAGAGTGGATAGATGGTGAGCTATTATGGATTCTACCTGCATAAGTTTCTGCAGATCAACACGTCCACCTGGCATGAACCCTGGGTGCATCTGTCCCATGTTCATGGCCTAATTCAATTGAAAATATAGCAAAACACATCACCCAATGAAAGTTGACCAAACAGAATTATGGATAGATGCAGGTGCTGTTATGGATTCTACCTGCATAAATTTCTGTGGATCAGTCTGTCCACCTGGCATGATGATGCCAGGACTTGGGTTGCCAAGGTTTGGCAAATTGTGAGAGGGTAAGCTTGTTCCATTGAGCCCAGCAGACATGGATGCAGCAGCCATCAGGAGGGACTGCTGCTGTGCCAACATAGCAAGTTGTTGATGGTGCAGAGCAAATGGCGACACCATATTGGACTGCATCACATACAAACCACAGGATAAAACAATGTATACTTTCAATCAAAGAGATTCACTAGCCAAAAAAGGATAAAATCTAATGCAAATTAATAATTATTGTTTTTCACTTTCAAGTATGAGATGCAGTCAAAAGGTCAGATACAATGCATGACCCAGTTGCTCCAAAAAGTAAAAGATCAAGCTGATTCTGATTTCTTATAAAAAGTTGCACGACTACACAAATGATGTTGCCAAATATACCTTTTCAAAAAGGCTCATAATGTCAGTTTTTATATCTTTCTGGGGTTTCTCTGAAATTGGGGGTGTTACGAGTGAAGGTGAGTCTTTAAATAAGTCCTCAATTCCTGTGGCCGACTGGGAACTACTCTCAACTGCTTTGGTTGAATCAGTTTTCTCTGTTGTTGGTGTACCTTCAGCAGCTGCAAATTTTTATAAGGGCCAAGTCAGAAACAACCATTGAAAAATACAATCATCATCCTTAAGCCTAAAAAGGGGGCAAGCAGCCTGTTGACCAGATTTAAAAAATAGAAAATGAAAGTTGTAGAAATGGATTAGATGATCCCTGCAATAGAAGATTGAGGGTAGGTTTGGAGACATACACTGGAAACCTGCCCACACATTATCATCAGCAGAAGCACCCTCAGAACCATTTTCACTGGGACTGCCCATTGATATCATGTTGAAAAGGTCAGTAGCCAAATCAACTTTAGGGGGAGATACCGCATTATTAGCATCCATGGCCTGATTTTTTGCATCAACTGGTGTCGGTGTCGATTCTGTTTTCTGAACTATCTGTTGAGGCTTTGGAACAGTAATAACCTATTCATCACAGGTATATGTCATTCATTACAACGATATAGCTTTCCAAGGCCTCTCTCTCATGATAAGAAATGGTAAATTACAGAAGAAGTACCGTTCAGAGTGTAAAGAAGCAACAATCAGAGCATACATGTAAACCAGCTTGATGGATATAGATATGTGGTTAGGCAGACATAAATTGCACTCTTTCTGAATATGGTATATATTTGGTTGACCACCCTCAAAGATGATAGCCAACCACACATTTCCTTTCACACAAAAACTTAGTAGAGAACCCAACGAGAGAACAAAGCAGAAGAAAATTCAGAAGAAATGGAAGAAAAATCTGGGGGTAAAACAACTAAATAATATGGATTTTAGTCATGCAATGTCATACCAAACAGTGGCAAAATAATCCAAAACAATAGATGAATACTAATCTACGTCAAATAAGCAAAAGAATTTAATGTGGCATTGTAGCTCGTCGCATAGGAAACCTTTTAATTTTCCCTATTCAAGTAGGATGAAGGTTTATTCCCTTGTCTGTGCTGGAGTAAGATTTCTTTGCTCCATTGGAAGTAGATTTCTTTTACTAGCTTCAATCCTGATTTTTCCTTCTAGTTTAATATTTATTTGCTCTATCAGAAGTAGATTTCTCTTACTAGCTTCAATCCTAATTTGTCCTTCAAGTTTCTATATGATTTTCTTAACATGGTAAACATTGTTTGGGTGCTTTTTCACAATTAAGAAGATATGAAGCTGATCTGGTTGGGCATGTATAGAACTTAAATAGGCTTGCTAGAACCATTATGGTATTTAGCAGTAAGCCCATGTATCAGATATTTGGTGCAATTTACACATTAGATCTTCTTGAACTAGACCCACAAAATACCTCTTTCTAGTATGCACAGCAGTTTTAAGTGGTTAGGAACTATAGTGGTTTTCACCTCATTACAGTTACCTCCTCATTCATGTTAAATGATACTGTTCATTGGCCTTGGTGGTGCAACCACAAAATATTTCAGGCATGCCAAACCATAGGTGCCACTTGGTCATTAATCAATGTCCTAATCATCATTGGACCACTGGCAAGAACTTATCTGGTTACAGAATCTGATGCAACTATTCTTGCAGCCACTGCAGTAGAAGGTTGAGTTGTATCTTTGCCGGTTGAGCTAGTAGGAAGACATTGTTGCTTCCTTCAAGCTTGAAAAGTACCAATCTAACCCTTTGTAGATGCAACAAAATTAGCAACCCAAATTTAGATTAGAAATTAATTAACAGTGTTCAGCAACTACCAAAAATTTGCACCTACTGGTAACCCAACTCCACGCAGGGTTGGTCCAAAGTTGTTGCACAAAAACTTAATATGATATCAGGTGCAACAGCTCTATTTTTTAAGTTGCATGTATGCCCAACAATATCAAGTTCTTATACCTGCTTTCACAGTGATAAAACACAATGCTGACTACAATGTTCATTGCAAAAAGAACCTCATCAGGAGGAATGAAGAACAAGATGAATACTAACTTACTTAAGACCCAAGAAATCTACCTCCAATAATGCAAATTCTACTAAATTCTACTATATCACAAAAAAGAAAAGAAATATTGCCCAACAAAGTGTCCACATTAGCTATTGGAAAAAGGAATTCAGACAAAGATATGCTCACAATTGCAAGTGGTGATTGCAGAAGAAAATTCTTAAAAAAAATTTGTATAAAAAAATGAAATAAAAGTGGGACTGGTCAACTTGAAGAAGCTATATTGCAAAAACCTGCTCAGGTCCTTTAGAAGGAATTGGAATACTAATTCTTGTAGCAGAAATGCCATCTATTGCACTTGATGTTTGACCCTGCTTCTTTTCCTCGAATAAGTTTTCAGAACTATTAGTGTAACCATGCCTACTTTTCTCCCCATGTCTCTGCCAATGAACAGAAGCCTTCTCATCCCGTCCTCTAGGAGGTGATTTTGCTTGTCCATCTCTTGGAATCCATCTTTTCTCATCATACCTGTTAGGAAAAGTGAAATAAGAGAGAGATGGAGAAAAAGAGAGAGAGTGCCAAAACCCCTCACTATATGACATTACCCCCCACCCCCCAAAAAACCAAAAAAAAAAAAAAATGCACTGTGTTAATAAATAAAGCCAATGGTAGAGCAATCTCGAGATACATACTTAGCACGAATAAAATTCTCAATTCCAACTCTATCATAGTTGGGGGGCAACTCAGCTTCCCAGTAAATGTTTGCCTTCTCATTTCCCATTGCTGTATAAAACAGATGCTATTGTCATATGTGGCAGCTTTTGTCCAACTCAATCTTGAAATAACAAATATCAACCAGAAAAGACAAATCCATAACCTAATAGACAAGCTTACATTGAATAAATGCAACCTGCTCTGGAAGCCAGGTGTCCAAGGTAGCGGACCGAACCTGCATCAAAAATTAGTAAAATACATCAATGTCTCTTTGGAAAAATCAATCGATATTTCACTAACTACAAAAATGCACAAGAATAACAACAATAAACATTAAAACCAACAATCAAGTTAGGTAATGAGATCTGTATTTACAGGCTACTTTAACAGGGCTGCCAAGATTTTGATTACTCAAGCATTGGAAAACAATGGTAAATTGAAAAGCCAGCAAGTTTTTGAAACTGCAAAAGAGCATTAGATTCATCAAATAGTATGCTGTAATCAGCAGCCTATGATCTGACAAATAATGAAAATAAGCCACAAGCAATTCCTCATGAGTTATTTACTCATAACAATATATAAGTTATGTACAAACCACTGTTATACAGAAGTTAGGATGAAATAAGACCAATTTAAATGTAAAATGAATACTATGTGGTCAATAGAACATGGTGGATTAAAAAGTTATCTTAACTGATCTAACTTTTCCAACAATTCAGAGTAGCATGCTCAACGTTGAAAAAGCTGTAAAAGCATAACCCTATTTGATGGCTACCAGAGTTCAAACAGCAGCCAGTTTTTCCAAAACCTTTAATCCCTTCTCCGTATGGTTCAGATAGTAAATCACAAAGAACTAGTGATTGGAGGTTAAATTATTATTTGCATCCATATATGATGGAACTATGATACCGACCCCTTCAAACTGTTTTGGAAACTAATAAACATACATTTGAAGCAAATTACCTTTGATATATGTACACCAAGACTTCTGTGGATCCCGGAACATTGCATGCAGATAAAGATACCCAAATTCACACTAGCCCATCTTGGACCTCTGCATGCCAATCAAATTACATTTTAGCAACCAATTCATATGAGAAGAATGTAAAGTTATAACACAACATAAGATCTGTCATTGAGCCAATTTCTATTGCAAACACGAAGTTCTTCAATGTCATGATATCCATCTCATCTGTAATGTATATTTTAGATACATACTTGGCTTTGCAATCAGCACATTCCCTATTCTCTGGCAATTTAAGAAGCCCTTCCAGAATCTGCAAGTTTAAAAATTTAGAAGAAATGAGAATCTAAGCAGACTGATGGATAATAGAGGAAGGGAAAAATTAATAGCATTCAAAATCTCCACCCGCAAAACTGAGAATTTATAGCCATTGAAAATAAAGCAAATCCACTATTTAACAAAATCACAGCCTAACACATGCATTAAACTCTGGCATCCAATATGCCTGATAAATAAGTGCAATCCAGATGCCATTAATCTATACATACGTATCTACAAGGGTCTTATTCCAGCAGATCTTTTGTGCCACATCACTAGTGTAAATCAGATCTGATTGATAAAAGCATCAGATTATTAGACACTTCTTTTAAGCTCAATTCTTCAAACTTAAAACTCATTGCATCTTAATTTGAGAATCATGTTCCCTATTCGATCATACAACCCACCATCTGATCAAGTTTTAACATAAAAAATTATTTATTATACCAAGTTCTAGATTTTTATCAACAAATTAGATCAAAACACGGATAATAAAGAAAATCAAGCGAAAATCTCAAATGTTAAACTACCTGAATCCATCCTGAAAAGCTTAAACTGACGATTCAATAGATGAATACTTTACGAAATCATGTAAATTGCAAAATCATGATACAGATCAGCAGAGATCAAGTCAAACAGATGCAAACAGAAATGAATCTACGAGAAAGATTGAAGTGAAAATTGAAATTTTATGAAAAATGAGGTTAGCAAAAAAGGGGTTACCTTCCTGTGCCTCGCGTTGAGCTCTTTGGAGACGTTTGCCTTCTCGTTCATTGTGAAATCGCAGCCTCCGAGAGATCGAAATGAAAATTGACAGGAAATGTGAGGGCAATCTTGTCTTTGCAGTCCCTGCCTTCTATCTCTCTCTCTCTCTTTTTCTCTAGCAATTTTCTCAGATTATTTGTGGAAGGAAAGCAGTGAAATAAGAGAAAAAGCACTGAAGGAAAAAAAATAAAAAATAAAAGAGACTCTCAGCCTCGCTTACATGACCCTTTTTTTTTAATTAAAATTTTTGTGTTTGAAAAAGAGAGTTAATTCTCGTATCTTTCGATTTATTTTTTTTGTTAAAAAATCTTGTTGGGTGAGTGTAAGGGTAAGGGAGTTGCTGCTTTGGTGAGTTGTTGGAGTGAATTGTCTGACGAATTTTTTTATTCAACACGTGATATGATTGGTTTGATTGATAAAAAATAATTTAGGTAGAACCATTATAACTAAACCATACAATAACAATATGATATGTACAATATTTATTTTATTATCACTGTTTTAACTAGTGAATTTACTAAATAATGTGATATATCTGTTTGACCAAGCATTTTTTATTAATTAATCATAAAGATTTAGGTTTAGAAAATTTGATTACATAGTTTTCTTCAGTTATATAATTAAAAGGATAAAAGATATTTTTGATCCATTGTCTTCAATTAAAAATTTTTATATTTTATTTTTATTTAAATAATAACTATAAAATGAAACAAAAAAATCTTATGTTTTTAGCAGTCAAAAAATTTAAAGAAAATAAAAACACATTCCAGCATTAAATTCTCAGTCAAACAAAATTTTATTGAATCCTTTTTAAATCATTCATCATAACCTATCCCAAATTCAATTTCCCAACTGATAATGGCTTCTCGTGCATATTTATACCTATCTATCTATATTTTATACGGAATCCCGACAACTCCGTAACTGAAATACATTATCGACTGTCAGAGCATTTATGTGGTCATTGGATTCTCGGATGAATTCGAGAAGCAATAATGAATGGATTCAAATTCCATGATTGAGTTTAGCTATCTATGTTGTTCTTGAGGCTGAACTGTGGGTTTGCCTTTCCATAAAAAGCCGAAATTTTCTTCTCCGCTTTATAAAACTTTCGAACCCATCGAGGAATTTTCCCCCACTCGGGAAACTTTAACGCCGTGTAACTTACAGAATACGAAATACCTCGAAATGTCCTGCCTTTCTTTTTTTCGTAGACCAGTTCAGGATAAAGCTTAGATTACCACCAAATCTGAGTCATTATTTAACAGCATATAAATAAAGTAGGCAAAATTTATTGCAATCTAGTCTCTAATACTTTAAATGTTTCTGATGATCTAATTTTATGTGTTGCAAGTGATGAGTGGGGATTCCGAAGGATAAGCTCTCTACACGATTCAATAATTCACCACATCTTCTCCTTTCTTCCTACCATAGATGCTGTAAGAACCGGCATTCTGTCAAAAGTTGGCAAATGCTATGGATCTCTCTTACATATCTAAACTTTGATCAATTAGAAGATTTTCTAGTTAGGAATTTGATGGATTACCGTGAAAGATTTCAGAAATTTGTGAATCATTTTAGGCAATACCGTGATAGGGACTCTGGTATAAGAAGATTTCAACTT
>JAWDEX010138398.1:0-24337 GCA_035221805.1 Trichilia hirta
TATCCCACCATTATTTGGATAGATGGCGACTCTATTTTTAAATTTTTCTTTACGTCAAATTTTGGACGACGTCAATAGCAGTGAGTTAATAAACCCAGTGAATAGATCACTCAACTTGAAATCTAAAACATCTCAATAATATAATTAAAATATACATCAGTTATATAATTATAGTCAATATGCATGCAGTATATACATATATATTAATCAATATATCTTATTTACAATAAATATTCTTATACCATAATATTTCATGATCCTGTGAGAAATTAACATGAACAATAATCTCTTTCACATTCTTTATCTTATTATCACTTTTCATTTCATTTCAACCAATTCACATTTATTTATTACACTCATTTTAATTCAACTCCTATTCCACTCATTCTTATCCATAACTTATCATTCGTAATTTTACCATTACCTATATAATATTTTAAAATAAATTATCAAATCTATTTGGCCTAGTTATGCCCCAACCTTGCTTTCTCCTATATTAAATATGAGCAATAATAATTTATTAAACTATCCATAATTAATCCAAACACAATTACATAATATGTATGCACCAATAAATCTTTTAAACTAAATTAGTACATTCATCAATAATCAATTCAATTTAGATAACCACATTGATATAAATCTATATACCATCTAATATAAATCAACACATATATTATGACATTTAAATATAATTATACATATAGTTCCACTTATGTCTTAGAGAGAGTATGGTCTCTCTTTAATTCTTTGCTTTGATTAGCTCTTTTCTCGAGTGCTCGACACCTAATTATAAACAGTACAACCACACATAACATAGTACATAATCATATTTTTTATCTATTTAACTATTTTCCTCAAAATAGATCGTGGATACCCTATTCTTTTTAAGGCTATAACTTATAAGAATAGAATTTTGATACCCTCATCTATTATAGGACTGTTACCCTTATGAACAAGCATTAAAATATAACTAATATTGAGCCTCATAAACTCCTATTCTCTTAAGGGCCATTGTCTACAAAAATAGGAACTCAATACTCTATTCTCTCCAAGATCGTAGCCCGTAAGAATAGGTTCTCAATGCCTTATTCTTTCTAAGACCATAATCCTTAAGAATAAATTCTCAATACCCTATTCACTCTAAGGTCATATCTTACAAAAATAGACACTCAAAACTCTATTTTTCTAAAGTTGTAGCCCACAAGAATAGGCGTTAAACATGACCAATATTAGATTGTTGCCTTGAGAAGACCTTTACATGCCCTATTATTATCATGGATCCTTACACATCTTATCATTGTTACACAAAATATACAAATTCATATTCACGCATGCAAGTGTTATATGGTAGTAATATAAATTAAATTTAATATCATAAATTCATAAGCATACAAGGCTAAATAAAAAATATTAGCACACGAGGCCATAATCATACACATTAGCTTACAAAGCCATCAAATTAATATATATCAAGCATCAAATTGACACACGAGCTTAAAGTTAATATCATCAAATAAAATATTAACTCTTTGACTATACTCACATGAAAGTCATCCTCATCATAGCTAAATTGACATCACCATTATTATTTCACAATAATATAAATCAAATTTTTTATACCAAAATCATAGTTGGCCTCATGACTTCAAGCTACATCAATCTATCAAAATGATGGCTCGTGGATCCCATAATTCCTACCACATAATATCTCAATCATCACTAATAAATCTACCAACTCATCATTTAAATATGTTATCGAACACTTGGTATGCAACCTATATGCCTTATTCTACTTTAGACAATTTTATATTTTATAATATAGATTTTATAAGTCATTTATCACATCATATATTGCATTATGCATAGCAATATTCCTAATTATTTAATTTATAATATGCCAATACTTACGATCACTTAGACATTTTATTGAATACTTAACATGCAAGTATTTTTAATGTAATTCTTTTTAAATATTTTTAATTCTAATATACCTAATATTACAATCAATCACAAACTTATGCTAACAACTTAATGTTATCATTCATATCAAAGCTCTTAAATCAAATAAACAAAGATTAACCAAATCATAAATTCTAATCTAGGCCACCATATTAAATTCAAGAATAACTACGTTTTATAATGAGAAACTACTTATTAGTAGCTTATTTGGCTTTTAGGAGATCAAAATTTCAATTTTAAATGCTGAATTGTGAAAAAGCTAAATTTTGAGAAAGCTACAGTAGAGTTTTAGGTACTATTCTAATAATTTTTCTAGTACGCTGCATCTAGAATTTAATGTCTCTCGTTGACAAAAGTTTAATAGTATAAACGGTGCATCAATTTGATATGTGTACACAAAGTTATGACTAATTCAACATCCTCTTTCTCTCTACTTTCTTTTTCTTCCCCTCTCTCTTTTCTATCCTCACTCTACCCCCAATGAAAAAGGAGTCAGAAATGTCATATATATAGACAAAAGGGTAGGATTATCATTTTATAGATCACACGAGGGCAAAATTATTATTTCGGGGGTAAAATTATTAATTCTCATCTTAATTCTCGTTGCAATCTCTTTTTTGCGAACTATCTTTATAGTAGGCTCTATGTTTATCCTCCTAATTTTTTTTGATATATTTAGCCCTTGTACAGCTGTATGTGTCAGTGTTTTCTATTTTCCTATATTTATGACTATTTTTTGCTCGATACTAAAAATGTCATAACTTTATTGCTCTTTATCTAATTTGAACGTTATTTACGATATTAGATTTTACTCATCGTAAACGTTCTTTTTCTATAAAGATTTATAAAAAATGATGTTGTTATAGTAAGCTACTTTGAAAATTAAGTCGCAATTTTATATTTTTAGCATAAAGAGTCATAACTCTTTCAATACTTTTCAATTTGAGAGTCGTTTATGACATGATAACCTAGATATTACAAACTTTCATATCATAATAACCAGTGCAAATTTTGATACTACTACAATAACTATACATAAATTATCAAAATGCCTCTAATCTTATTTTTATTTACTTTACACCTAAATTGACACATCAATCATACATTTACTACTACACCCTCTAAATCTTAACTTTAAGGTGAGTTTTACATTCATGATAACAAATATTTAAAATATCTATAATATCCAAAGATCAAATTATTCAATAAATCAAAAGAAACCAACATTCTTAACATAACAAAAATCAATCCTAATCATCTAAAAACCTATTCAAAGAACATTCATATGTAAATCATTAAAAAATAGTAAAAATATCATCAAAAATAATCATAAGGATATAAAATAATGACGATAATAATTATCACAAAGCAAAATTAAGAAGAGATTGAGTATATTCAAAAATAAAACTGAGTGTATTATCATAATGTTTATGGTGACATTTCAAAAGATCATACTTTTATTACCAAAACCATAATATTCAACCAATAAGGCTAAAAATACTTAACCAAAATTGAAAATAGAACCACCATGTCTAAATAACAAAATATACAGCAAAATATTATAAGTTTAACAAAAAAAAATAACTAACAGTTTACCTGAAGTGAGTTCTAACTTAGGTACCAACTGTACTAACCATCCAAGATAAATTCTAAAGCAAATTCGAATATAGTAATAGGAATAACCAATATAAAACTAAAGCTATGGATTCTGATGTTTCTCTTAACATTTTAATTCTTAGACTTGACATTTGAACTCAAAAAATTCAGTTAAATTACCAAATTCTTCAGATGAGAAGGAGTCAGAGGTGGAATGATTTATTCATCTAAAGCCATAAGATGGTCCATCACCTTGATCTTACGATCTATGTTATCCCTAATGAATTGTTGGTAGTTGAGTTTAAGATGGGGGTTAATTTCTAGGATGGCATCGTAGTTGGGATAGTGTAGCATTTGTTTTTTGATGAAATTCAACCAATTAACATTCTAAGTTCATGACTACTTGTTGTCTTTCAGTAAGTTGATGAGCAATTGAGTTAAACTGGGTTATAAGTAACCACCCTAAATAAGCTAGTTGTTCAAATAAAAGAGAAAAAAGTACTTCAGTTGTAATGGCTATAGAGGAAGAAAAGAACAAGATGAAGTAAACCTTGAATATGTGTCTTAATAAAAAGAAAAGGAAACTCAATTTTAACTTTAGTTTTTCTCTATTCCAATGTTTTTGGTGGAATGCCTTGTTGAATATAAGGTAGAATTGGATTAAGTCCCTCTATTCTTAGTCGTTTTTTATATGGATCACTACTAGGAATCCTTGGTCAAAAAAATCATTTTGTTCTTAAATGAAAAACTTTGATCAAAGAGTATAGAGAGTTTTGGTTTTTGAAAAGAGAGATGCAAGTGAAAAATGAAAAAAAGATAGCGTTATTATAAGTTCGTATCGATTGAAGGTATCTATACAAGAAAGTTAAGTATCGATATACTGTATGTTCAAACGAAAGGTGTCAATACATATTAGAAGAGTGTCAATACTCAATCTAAAGGTTTAAATCAATATATTATTTCATATTCCAAAATGAGAGTTATTAATTGAGATATGTGTTGGAGAACTATTGGATACAATAAACAAAAGAAATTAAAAGTCAAAAGACACTTTATTTTGAGTACATTACATGTAGATAAGTGATGTTTCCTTAATGGGTTTATGGTTAATACATAGGAGACTCAAAAGATGTAACCCTTTAGGGTTGTGACACCTATAAGTTTGTCAAAGTGCATTCATTGTGCATTATAACAACATTAAATGTTAATAATTGTTGGTTGTTTAGTTATCATTACAATGCCAAATTGTACTTATTGATTGGATGAGCCTTTGATGTAGAAAACAAAAAAAACGAAGAGTGTTCAGGGTTTGACAAGTAGTAACTGCTAAGCTCCCCTTTACTTTGTGTGTTTAATAAGAGTTGAAAAACCTTCAAGTATCGACATGTATGCATAGGTTTTGATATGTTTATATTATTTGTCTTTTGCATCAAAACTAGAGTGATCAAGGAAGGTTTGGAAGTCAAAGTTCAAAGGTATCGACATGTTAGTCCTAAGGTGTCGATACACGAGATTAATTTTTTAACACATTTCCCTTTTATGTCGATATCTTGCAAACATTTAGTACTGAAATTGATCCTATATTCTAGAAAACATATTTCTTTCAACTTATAAATAATTTTCTTCAATTTTAACTCATTTTTATTATTCCCAATCTGCTCTTAATGTCATAAAAATATTATCTTTCTAGGAGTTTGATAAATATGTCAGCTAATTGATCCTTTGTATTGATATACTCAATACAAACATCCCTTGTAGTGACATGATCTTTAATAATGTGGTGTCTAATCTCAATGTATTTGGTTTTAGAGTGATAAACTAGAGTTTTTGTCAGGTTTATTAAACTAGTGTTATCATACAAGATAGGAGTTTTACTAAGCTCTAAACTATAATCAAGTAATTGGTGTTTAATTCATAAAAGTTATGTATCACAACTGCTCACAGATATATATTCTGCTTTTATAGTTGACAAATTAACAGTGTTTTGTTTCTTGTTAAACCATATCACTAATGTATTCTCTAAGAAATAACACATCTTACTTGTGCTCTTTTTATCAACCTTATAACCCTTACAGTCAACATTTGAGTATCCTTTTAACTCAAAATCATCATCTTTTAGATAAAATAATTCTAAATTTAGTGTGCCTCTAAGATATCTAAAAATTCTCTTAATGACTACTAAGTAAGACTCTATGAAATTAGATTGAAATTTAGCATATACACAAATACTATAGAAAATGTCAAGTTTAGAGTTGGTCAAATAAAGTAAGGAACCTATCATACCTTTAAATAACTTTTAATTTACATTCTTTTTATGTTTATCCTTATCTAAAGAAGTTGAAGTGTTTATAGGTGTGTGAACCACTTTACCCTCTATTATTTTAAACTTTTTTAATAGCTCTTTAAAGTATTTTGATTGAGAGATGTAAATTTTATTATTTATTTGTTTAATTTAAAGTCCTAAAAAAATTTAACTCTTTTATCAAATTCATCTCAAACTTTCCTTTCATAAAATTTGAAAAATCAATACACGAAGATTTATTTATACTTTTAAAATTGATATCATCAACATAGATTTGAACTAGCAAAATATCATTATTTTTTATTTTGATTAAAAGTGTAGTATCAACACTCATCCTCAAAAAATTATGTTTTAATAAAAATTTACTAAGTCTTTCAAATTAGAAGGTGTCTCAATAAGTTTGAAAATATGACTTGAAAATTTATAACTTTCAAAACTGAAAGGTTATTCTCCTTACACTTTTTCATTTAAAAAAATACTTTTGATATTTATTTGGTAGAGTTTAAAATTCTTATAACATGTAAAAGTTAAGTGAACTCTAATAGCTTCTAAACTTGTTACAGGGGCATAGGTCTCATCATAATTTATTCTTTCTTCTTGGTTATGCTCTTGAGCTACTATTCTAATTTTATTTCTATTGATATTTTTGTTCTTATCTAGCTTGTTTATAAACACTCATTTAGTACTTATTATTGGATAATCATTAGGCCTAGGTACTAAAGTTTAAATCTCATTTATTTCATATTGATTTAGCTCATGTTGTATAGATAATATCTAACTTTTATATTTTAAGGCCTTTTCAACTCATTTTGGTTCTAATTAAGATACAAAGACTAAACTTTAGATCTTTTTTAAGTTTTGAGAAATTTTTTGAATAGCTTTTCTATTTTTAACTTCTTAAAAGAGGTTACCTATGATCAAATATTTAGGGTGATTAGAGATAAACTTTGATACCTTAAGAAGCTCCTTGGGAGGTTGTCTTTTATTTTTACAATCTCTATATCCTTTTCTTTAGATCCATCTTCTAAACTTATGGTTTTTATCTTTTTTTACAACCTCAATTTCCTTAGCCTTTTTTTTTGTAATCAATTTAGCTAAATCTGGATTAAACTCATCAAACGTCATATGTACGATTTTTTCAATCACTTGAGCTCTTTTATTAGATATTTTATAAGCTTTACTCTTAGAAAAGTATCCTAAGAACATTCTTAGGTTAAATTTGGGCTTAAATTTACTAAGGTTTTCTTTGATGTTAAGGATATAACAATTGTATCTATAGACTTTAAAGTATTTGATCTTGAATTTTCTTTGATAGATGAGCTTATAAGGTGTCTTTCTTAGAATTTTTCTGATGAGAACCCTATTAATAATGTAACATGTAGTGCGAATAGTCTCGGCCCAAAAGTATTCAGATAAGCTATATTCACTAAGTATTATTTTACCTATCTCTTGTAAGGTCCTATTCTTTCTCTTAGCTACACCATTCTGTTATAGGGTTCTGGGGGCTGAAATTTGTGAGAATATCCATTCTTGACACAAAAAGACTCAAACTACTTATTTAGAAATTTTTTATCTTGATCACTTCTAATCTTAACAAGTTTATAGTCTAATTTATTTTGTACTTTTTTAGAGAATATCTCAAATATATCAGTCTATTCTCTAAGAAGAATACTTATATGAATTTAGAATAGTCATCAACTATGACATAGGCATAAAACTGACTACATCCAAATAAATTTATATGTAAAAGCTCTAAGGGTTTTGTTGTGGATGCTAAATTCTTGGATTTGAAAGAGTTTTTACTTATTTATCTAATTGACATTGTAAGATTCTAGCATGTAAAGTCTTTTAAAATATAAAATTAAATTTGCATACTATAAGATCTAAATATTGAGCTAACATGGATATAATTTAAATTTTTCCTAAAGTTATACCTTATATGTTTGCTTTCTACTCTTTAATTTCAACACTTGAAGCTTTGAAAAATCAAATTGAAAACTCCTCTAATGAGTGATACCCTTACTTACCTTTTATCTTTTTTTAATTTTACAAAATTTTAATTAAAATATTTTTGATTAACTAGGTTTTCTAACAAATTCCTAGGCTTTCAATTACTTGAAAATTAATTTTAACACTTGACATTGATTATTCAAGTACTTAGATCACACCTTAAAACCTTTAAATCAATTTTTAATCTTTCAAAATAATCAAAAATTGATCACCTTAATGCATTGAAAAGCTCACGGCAAAAGAGAGAGAAAATAACCCTTTTGTTTTCTTTTTCTTATATTTTCATAATTAAAAAAAAAAAGAATGATTACCCTTTTATATTTTTTAATTTAATTAATAAATAATTAAATAAATTATATGAAAAATACTATGCCAAATGTTTGATCCAAATTCATACACATCTCATGCATATCTACCTTTTATTTATTATATAAGTGTAAGGCCAAAATTATATCATTTGTCAATATTTTATTTATTAGGATAAAATATTTGACATATAATTATTTATATTATACATAAACTTAGGTAAACCAATCAAATAACTATAGCTTAATATATCTAAGTATTGCATAATCTAATGAGAAAAAATTCAAGGCAATTTATGATAACATTTAATAAGTTCACCATAAAGTCGATAGTAGACATAATTCTTAAATTAACTTTTTAATTTATTTTATTTAATTAAATTTTAATAAGATTAATTAAATATATTTATAGACTTATATTGACATCTAGTCATCCAATACGATCTTTAGATTATAATGAAACACAAAGCTTTAACAAAATAATTTGTCCATTGTTAATGTCTGTGTAATTCAATCTTTTTATCATACAATGTTTTAATCGAATTAAAAGTATGCTATTATCATTAAACTCTTTTGAAATCTATACTATATATAATAAATGATAGATAACAACTTTATTGTGTATTATTATTAAGAGTACACTTCTTGATCAAATGCAATAAATTATTCTAGCTGAGAATTTTATAAGACACATTTGAAGTATTTCTATAGAGCATTCTACCTCAAACACTAAAGCTGACAGATTTTTACTCGAATATTCACATATCTTTATAACAGATCATCACAAGCTTTGATTTAGACTTGCTCTGAGTAGTATTAAAGTATGATAATTCATCTACAAGATAATTATACTATTATTAAGTCTAAGAATTACTTATACAATTAATACGATGAATGTCTAATTAACGATTAAGTATAGTTAGCTTTTAGACATATCGTATGAGTTTGTTCAGTGAACTCATAATTAACTAATGAGCACTTATATATTTTCTTTAGTGTTATCACACATATAATCTATAAAATTAATTACTCTCTACCATATAGAGAAAAAATAGGATATATTAGTCTGTTCGACACTATGAATACTCTAATTCATAATTCTATAACTAAGAATATTTAAGAATAATACTACTAATACATAGTCTCATAAATACGAACTCATCATAATAATGTATATTGCATATATTTTATAAGCTTTATTATAATATATAAATTAAACATACATATAGATATGATAAAAGATAATATAATAAAAAATACTCATTTTATTAATCATAAAATTTATAAGAGATCTATAAAATTATAATAACAAATTACATTATGATTAGCTTTTAGGATATACATCTCTTTCAGACATGGACCACGAGTCTTGTTCTTGGTAAACTTAAGGTTTAGAAGGTCATCAAAAGAGACCATATCTAGTTAACTTTTCAATAAAATCCATATTATAATGACCTAAATTTTTATGTCACTACCATGAGTTATCACACAACACTTGCAAGTATATGATATTCACAACATCAATTTTATTAAATTTAATCGCATACATATAACCAATTTTAAGAGCATGCAAAATCTTCTTCTTATTTTCATCAAATACATCACATGCATTCTTAAGAAACATAACATTAAGTCCATTATTATATAATTGAGATATGCTAAGCAAACTATATTTCAATCCATCAACATAAAACACATCATTAATTATAATATTGTTTACCTCAATTTCATCAATACTAAGTACCTTTCTATAACTATTATCTTCAAAGATTAGATCCTTTCCTTTCTTTTTTGCTATATGTAAAAATAGTTTCTTGTCTCTTATTATGTATCTTGAGCATCTACTATCCAAAAATTATTTCTTGTTATGCTTGATATTCTTTATATATGGTATTTGCAACACAAAAGAATTTGCTTTAGTATTGATTTAACTTTAGATTTATAAATATTAACTTTAGACTTAGAAACCCAAGTCATTTCAGCATACACATTTTGTTTTGGTTTCTACCCCTAGAAATCCAAATCAACTTAGGAACCTTATAGTTTTTTTTTAATATAACATATGCTACTATAATGACCTTTTCTATTGCAAAAATAACATGTAACAAAAGGACTTCTCTATTTTGATGATTTTACAAAATATTTTGAATACACCTTTTGTTTTATCATTTGCCTATAACTAATCCTTGCCTTATCAAAAATTATACATTAACTAGTTAGTAATTTGTCTAATAATTTTCTTTTGTGTAAACTTAGCTAGTAGTCCTTTAAGGTCATGTACTTTATTTACAATACTTTATTTTCTTTCCCAATATCATCTAATTCTTTAGTCAATTACATTTATTTATTTTATCTAACTCACTCACTTTTAATTTTTGAGATTTATTTTTTTGAGTTAGCAGTGAGTTCTTCTTTTTAATACCTTTGTACATAGTCTTTTCAAATCATTTGTCAATTCATTATATAAATCTATAGGCTTATCATGCATTAAATCATCACTCTCACTATTAGAACTAAAGTTGAGTAAGAAGAATCTTAAGATGGTAAATTTACCTTAATGTTTTACTTTCTCATAAGGCAAAAGTTTACTCGTTTGTTATCAGATAAGGAGCTATTTTATTTACTTGAGGAGTTATCCCAAGTGATCTTTATAATCTTTTTCTTTTTTTTATCTTTTTTGTCTCTTCTTTAAAGGCATTTATGTCTAGTGTGTTAAAGCTTTTTGTATTCATAGCATATTACTTCCTTTTCTTTGTTTCTCCTAAACTTGTCACTCTTTAGTTTATCTCTTTTTTTTCTAATTTATTCATCTTCCTTTGTCTTTCTTAAAGAGCTCTTTGAATTTCCTGGCCATAAGTATGAAATCTTCATCTTTTTTATCTGATTCTCTTTCATTTTCTTCTTCTTTTTCTTTTGTTCCCTTGAGTGCCATAATTTTTCTTCCTCTGTTATGATCTTCATTCTCATTTTTCTTGATCTTTATCTTATATGTTACCAATGATCCTAGAAGTTCTTTAAGTGACAGAGTTCTCAGGTCCTTGACCTTTTCAATTACTGTCATTTTTACTTTTTCTAATATAGGCAAACTTCTCAGGATTTTTATGATTAAATATTTATAATTCCTATCAAGAGCTTTTAATCTATTTGCAATGTCAATAAGATGAGTATATATATCCTCAATACTCTCTTGAGATTTCATCTTAAATAATTCATAATTGTGTATTAACACACTAATCTTCAAGTCTTTGACTCTACTATTATCCTTATAAGTCACTTTTAACAATCTCAAATTATTTTGGTTGTTTTATAACCTAAAATTTTATTGAATTTTAATATATCTAGTGCATAATTCAGGATGTTCATAGCTTTCTCATTTAAGGCAAATTGGTTTATTTCTTTTATAGTCTAATTTCTATTTAGTTTGGGTATCCTTTCTTTTGTTCTTTTATCTATAATTGTAGGCAAAGTATTATTGTGTATGTGTGATCACATGCATACTACAAAATGCAGCAGAAGTAACAAATATAATAGGGTATGTATATTATCTACAAATTAAACACATTTAATTTACAATTGTTAACCTTTAGTGATTTACAAATGAAATATAGTATCAATAGTATGATACCTTTGAGAAATCAAACGTCTTTGATTTCTTGCTAATTAGCCAATTTGAGAGTGAAAACAGAGAGAAAAATAGAAAAGGAAGAAATTGAACAAAAACTAGCAGAAATAGAAACGATTCTACTTCTTTTAATTTTAATTTTATGCAAAAAATATCATTAACGCCACCTGATTACAAAACATCATTCAGGTCCTTGGCCGAAAAATATCATTCAAACCTCAATTATAAAATATCATTAAGGCCCCTTAATTTTTAAAAATTATAAATTAATTCTAAATTCTATTTAAATATCTATATTTTTATAAAATACTGTGATTTATTTTAAATTACAATGAGGTCAATTTTTTAAACTCTCTTTTCGTTAAACTATTTAACACATATATCATTTACGACTTTTGGTCAAATAATATCTTCAAGAGTACTAGCTCTATTATAGATATTATTTACTCTCTTTTATAGTAAGAATAATTTCAAGTTTATGTTATGACCTCTTAGGTTCACTATAAAATTAGCTGTGAGCTGAAATCAATCTTATTAATATTATTTGAAACTATTCGAGTGCTCATGACTATGATTAACATCTAGCAATATGCCATAACTCTTAACTCATAATAAAAAAAATTTTTATCAAATTTTTATTCTTAATTATAAGTTTTTTTATAAATAATCTCCTTTCGTTCATCTAATTCTAATTAAATTAAAGCTCACGAATGTCAAAATTTTAAATTTAATTTTATTGAAATAATCATCAGTACGATCTGAACTTGTTACTACAAACTCTTTGTATGATATTTGTATTTTGTCTAAATATTTTATTTTTAGTCATTTACTAATATCTAACTGAAAACTCAAATTTGGATCTAATTAATAGTACCTCAAAATTCATTATATCAAGTTAATGAATTTTTTTTAATAGTCATTTGCTTCTCGATATAAATAATATATAATCAAATTAGTTTTTGTGTATAAGATATGATTAGTCTTACATTTATACACTATATAAACTATGTGCATTTATACCGATTGATAACCATTACGTCTAAGGTTTGAGAAGTAGTTAATGTACCTATATAATTTAATGATAAATTATTGATATTATACATTCATGTGATCCATCATACTTTAGTTACGTTTAAATAATAGTTCTCTAACTATTATTTCATACTAATATTCTAATAATATGACTATTATATCATTCGCACTAATATGATCTCATAATATTCACCGATGATATTCAGTATGCTTACTATATAATATTAATACCTAGTTGATATTACATCTATAGAAAATAATTTAGATAATTTAATTATCTTGAACGATTTACATGTATATTTTATCATTAGTATGATTGGATAGAAGAAGTAGCATATACATATAAATTAAAATAATTTTTTTATTAATAAAATATGTATACAATACATATTCGACAGTAATCTAATATAATATGTGCTCAAAATTAACAACACGAATGATTTTAAGGCATACAATACTAACAAGTATATCCCTTTTTCATTATGGTTAGAATTTAAAAACTAAGGTTTAAGGTAAATTTGTGTCCTTTTTTTCTAGTAAGTATAATTTGACTTATAAAAAAAATGGTTTATATATGGATTGGCCCTTAATAATATGAGCCACGTTACTACTAGATGCTATTATGATCTACTACTCTTAAGTTGTTAGTATATATAATACAGAATTTGTATTCTGATACCACTTGTTAGCCTAGATGGCCCTACCTAAAAGGGAAGTGAATTAGATTTAGCGAAAAATTTGAGCACTAATTAATGAAAATATTAATGTTGTTTATTGAATATAAGTTTACAAATAGAATGTAAATTTATATAGTAAGAAATAAGTAAGAAATTAAGAGGAAAGAGAAAATAAACGGCAATTTATAATGAATTAACAATGTGCCTACATTCACTCTCTTGAGTATCCTCATACCAGGTTTTTGTTATTTTTTTGTTTGCTATAAGTCAAGTGTAACCCTGTTATAACTTTTTCTTTAATGATAAAGAGCAACTTTTATAACCTTTTTCTTTTACAGGTGAAGAACAACCCAATTTTTCTCCTTCTTTAATTAGATGAGGTTTAACCCATAATACTTTTAATTTAGAGAACTAAAATTTTCAAAACACTCTTACAAGTGTAGATTTATAATAATGAACAGGAAATTTTTCTCTCATTAGATGGATATTACAGTTTCAATATAATGATTATAATTTACCTAAAATTTTAGTTGTTATTTCTTTGTAATTCTTCTAATTTTCTACTTTCTTTAATAAAGAATGTTTATTTTAAATGCTATTCAATTTGTCTCCAATAACTCTCTAAATCCTTATTAATTTTGCACATTAAATATAGTAAACTAGCCGTTATATCTTAAACTTTGCAAAAGGTGTCAACATATTATATGAGCACGTTAATATTTTTGCCTTTCTTATGCATTGGTGTCAATCCTTTTGAGCTTATATTGATATTTTTTTTATATGTCATTATTTTAAAATTTTTTTGACTAAAGGTGTCAATACCTTTCTTTAAGATGTCAATTCTTTAGTCTTTATAATGCAAGGTGTCGAACTTTTTCTTTTTAGGGTGTCAAAACTCAAGCATTCTTAAATTTTAGGGATAAGATAGCACCTCAAGTATCAAAATCTTTTCTTAGGGTATCGATATATTCTTTTTAAGTTATCAAAATTCTGACATTTTTGCTTATATATTTTAAAATTTCTTAATATAAATTATTAGATTAATTTTATCTCAAGTAATATAAGTTAATTAACATCAATTTAATTATCATTAAATTAATTATCATATGAACAAATCATCAATTAATTTATTCTAATAATTTATCAATTGATTTTATTAATATAATAATATAAACATATTTAGTTAAATGATCAAATTTAATTATACTTATCATTAAATTAGGTTAGCATAATTAATTGCAATTTTTTTGTTCATCATCAAAAACACATATAGATATCAGTAATAAGGTTAAACCTAAAGAAAAAGATGTATGTCTTTTACCTAAATGTAGAAGGATTGGTAGAAAAACATCTTAACAGGTTTAATAAATTAATATTAAACCTGAAGATCGTGGATGTGAGAGTAAAAGATGAAATATCACTTTCTCTATTATATTAGTGCTTTATTGACACTTTTTTGTATGATAGATCTTCACTGACTATAGATGATGTCAAGAATCCGCTAAGCTCTAAAGAATTGAATAAAAAAAACTAATTCTAAGAAAGCACTTCGAGTGAAAGGCTAAATATAAAGGAAAGAACAACCACGCAAAGGCATAGAGAAAAGAAGCAAAATGGTGGAGAATAAAATAAGAAAAATCTAAAATGTTTTTACTGTCACAAAGAGTGTTACTTTAGGAAAAATTACCTTGAGAGAAAGACTAAGAAACCAAGTAAATAAGAGAGCACGATGGTTAAAAGTGCAATTATAGTTGAAGAAGCAAACTTTTAAGAGGCTTTATTGTCAGTGGCTATTGAGAAAAAAAAGTCAAAAGAATGAATTTTGAATTCACGTTGCACATTTTACATGTATTTAAATAATAGGCTGATCTTATCCTTGAGAAAAGAAGACTTAAAAAGGTCCTATTAGATAATAACGTGGCTTGTGAAGTGAAGGGTATAAGCACGTTAAGAATAAAAACTTACATAAGTTTTTGCATTGAGTTGCAAAATATAAGAGATATACATTGGTTGAAAAAGAACTTAATCTCACTTGGGATATTAGAAGTAGTAGGGCATACTTTGAGAAGTAAATTTAGAATATTAAAACTTAGAATGGGACCTCGAGTCTTGATAAAAGTTGAAAGGGTACACAACTTGTATGTATTGCTAAAAAGGGTGGTCATAAAGGATATAAAGTTTTAAAAGTCTAGTTTAGAAGAGAGAAGCACTAGTGTGGCTAGTTGTTCGTTAAAAAAATTAAAAATACCTTAGTTTGGGCAGAGTTTAATAATAAAGAGTTAAAACTATCGAAAGAAAAAGTTGAAAGAAAAGCCAAAGGAGATAAAAATGCAGAGACAAGAAGTGAATTTTTAAAAGAAAATTTAAGTGACTATGATCCAGTGGAAGAAAGCTTTAAAGTTAAAGAAAGGGATGAAGTCATGTGCAAAGAGATGAAGTCCTTTGAGAAATTTGGAACCAAGTAGAAGGTGGAGAAGTTAAGAAGAAAAAAGTTAGATAGCAGACGAATTCTTGAAAAGAAATGAGAGACTAATGAAAATTTTAGATACAAGGCAAAACTTGTAATTAAAGAATACATCAGAGTTCAAAGTGTTCTAGTAGATGAATATGATAAAGAATTCGATATGAGAAGGTGCACAATTAATTAAAAATCATTATTGCAACAAGTAATTATCTTAGCAATAAGGAAGGTTGAGTGTAAGGAGATGATTAGATGAATTAAAAAAATGATGTGGTTGTAAGAGTACATAATTGAGTCAAGATTAGAGATGACACATTAAAGAAAGTAGCTACTAAAGAAATTATAGCAAAGACCCTAACCAAGATGGTGTTAACTAAGAAATTTACCCATTACTATGAATTGATTGGTATTTCAATTAATGAGTAAAGAATTAGTTGAAAAAAGCTGCCATATGGAAGATTAAAGGTTTCAATAACAGATTTGTGTAGAAAAAAAATAAGGTTGAAGATTATTGATAGTAGAGAAGAAGAAAAAAAAGGATTCAAGGTCAAAAATTTTGAATTAAAGTGGAGATTGTGGAGAAAGATTTAAGTTTTAAGTTAAAAATAGAGTAGTCGGTTGAACAAATTGGTGAATGAAATAAGTTAAAAACTTTGGCCTAAGTTCAATGGCATAAGTTGAGTAACTCAATTGACCAAGTTTGGCAAAAATTTGTGTTTGACTAGAGTCGACTTTTGAGTCTTTATGTGATTTTAACTTATATTTGTTTCTTATATAAACTAGACATTTTTTAAGTTAGAAGAATAACACTAAGACATTTTTAAGAATTGAGATAAGCTTTCTAGAGACATCTTATAGTCGGTAGAAAGTTTTATGAGCATAGGATTGGTAGAGAAAATGTAGTTATTCTAAGAAACCAAACTTGTATTTTGTATTATTTGAAATCTCCAATTAATTCATAATATTCTTCTCTGAATTTTAAGTATTCTTGTGTGATTTGTTTGCTTGCTTAGATTATTATGAGTTGATTTGTCTTGTAATCGGTAATTCTTTAATTATTCCTGAAGATTATTTTCGATCTTAATCAAAGAGTTAAATATTTTATTAGAGTTCTTTTGTTGGTGTTTTTCTCAACAAAAAGATGTTATATTTTTTTTTATTTTTTTATTGCAACATAAAATTTATGTTATCGTTACTAGTTTTTGTGTTATAATTCTTAATTTATAGATTATATCTAAAAAATGCAACAAACAATTAAAAATTACAAACAAAGAGTTAGCTTGGCTCTCGTAATAAAGCTATAATACAATGCCATTTGTCTAGAATTAATTAATGACCAGTACAAGTCCATTAAGGAAAAAAGAGATGGCACATTTTTCATCCGGTAACGTGGTAAACATGGTATGACATTATGATATAAAGTGTTTAATTAATTAATAAAAGGGGATTAAATTTTTGTTTTATATATATTCTTTTAGATTAATAGCAACGAGGCAATGGCATTTACTTAGAATTAATGACCAATGAAAATACATTAAGAGATGATACATTTTTCACCTGGGTGTGTGACAATATGATGCTTAATTACCATACTAGTTTATCAAGAAATTAGTTTGATGCTTAATTATTTCTTTAATGAAGGTTACTATTTATTTAATTGTTCTTTGTTATCATTTTACGATAACCGTAAGTTAGATACATTATTTAAGAGTTTTACCACAGATCAATCTTAAAGTGATATTAATTAGTTTATGTTTCTGTATATGGCAGATGGAGTGTGTGATAATTTGTCTATACAACTTATATTATGATTTTTAAATGTAAATTTTTGTATTTTTAAAATAAAAACTTGTTTGTGTATATATATAAAATTAAATTTTGCTTCACCAAATGTATTAAAATAATGCTGATTTGGTGCTAGTAGTCAATATTGATTTACTCTTAGCAACCATGTTCAATTGTTAAATTACACTAAATTCATATTTTATAAAATGCAAATTTATACGAATTTTGATTCAGTATTTATCTAATCTTTACCTAATTTATTACAGATTTTTTGACACATACACACAAGATTTATTTTATTATTATATTATTATTTATTACTTATCAATACTATTTGTTAATTGTCAATCACATACATAGATGAGCATTGAATTAAGTCTAATTTATATACATCGTCCACCTTATAAAATATGATTCAATATTGATTTCCTTTTAACAACCATGTTAAATTTTTAATTTTCTCGAAATTCATATTTTATAAAATGCAATCTCGTCTACCTTGTAAAATATGATTCCACAAGTGTAGTTTCATAATATTTTATAAACAAAATTAAATTTATAAATTAACGACACAATAATTTAATGTCATTTCATCATTCAACGTGACTAAATTGTTTCTATTTTTTTCAGGCTAATCGTTTCTATTACGTACGTTCACATAAAATCATTTATATGCATCAACATCATTAGATTCGACGACTTTTTGATCTTTTACAATAGAGTGCGAGGAAACTAGCATGAAGTACCACCCATAACACACGTGATACACATCAATTAATTATTCATATGATTTATTTTGTTTCCGGAAATGATACAGACAAATACTCGTAAATCAAAAGCACAAAAGGGAAAACGATAGCGTTCCATCATTCGTATATTTATATATATTACATTGAAATTTTCGTGTAAATTAACTTGAACCGTTTAGAAAGCAACAATTTTATTAAGAAGGGATTGTTTGGAAGCTAAGCAACAAATCCAGCTCCTTTTCGGATAGAAATTTGAGATTATCTGTCGGAATTTAAGGATTCAACTTGTGCCTTTCCGCAGAGGCCTTTTGTCCGAATGTAAAGTCTGTATTCATCGTATGTCATTGGTGGATACAACGCAGGCCGATCATTTGTCACAAACTCCTTCATTGGTTCAATGAGTAAATTACTCTTGGGGTTGTAAAAGAAAGCAAGTGAAACTCTTTCTTTCTCCGAATTGACTATCACTCGATGCTCCACACTCTTGTAAATCGCATTGGTCAGCACCTGAATAGCACATTGAACGACTTATTTGTTAATATATATATATATATATATGCATGTATGTTTTTAACGTGTGTTCTCAGAACAGATATTAATGGAGAATATTCGTTTGAATTGTAGATTTAAAAGAGATTGACCTGAATTTGATCTCCGATGTTGACAATGAAAGAATTCGGAACAGGCTTAACGGTAATCCAATCGTTGCCTCGACGGACTTGGAGTCCAGCGACGGCTTCATCCGGCAGAAGAAGGGTCATGCCTCCGGGGTCTGAGTGTGGGGAGAGACCAAGGGTAAGATCCGGCTGTGGACATTTCGGATAGAAATTAACCCTCAAACAGGCGCCAATATCCTCTCCACCGAAAGATTTCTGAAGTTGGTTTTCTTCTAATCCAAGGTTTATCGATAACACCTTCATCAGGACTCCGCATAGTTTCACCAACTTATCGCCATATTCCGCAGCTAATTCCCTGCGTTACACATGTTAATATTATTATTATTATTATTTTAAGAGTGGACTGTCTCGTGAAGTCTAAGCACCATGAGGATGACTAAGCAAAAATTGCGATACTAAGGATTATTATTGGTCAATTGAATGGAATCATATGCGTTAAATGACAAAGCGCGTAAAGTTAAACTACCATTACGGAAAGATTCAATACTGTAAATGATCATAGTAGCCAGGCTCACATAATAATAAATCAAAACTACATTTCCCAGTTATAAAATTTTTCAATTTGCGTGCATCTTGTCCAAAAGTATTACTATACAGTTTGACTTGACAATTAATCACTATTTATTAATGTTATAATTCTAATTATTACTTTTACAGTTTTACCCATTCCATTTACAATAGACGAGTTATTTTTTAAAAAATAATTTAAAGAAAATTAGGATGTGATGACTCTGAATTTACAATTATACAAAATATAATTAAGTGGGTTAATTTTTTTAAAATTAAATAGAAGTTTAATAAATTATAGCCTAAACAACCATTTAAAAGAACTAAAAATATCATTTTGAAAAGGGAGTGGGATGACGTACAAAAAATGCTTTTGTACCAGTAAAAGTCCTCAGCATCTAATTCTTGTCTAATTAAAAAATCTAAGGGAACAATAATCTAGCGTGTTTATGTTATGCAGTCAAATACCAACGGACCTGCATGAAGTTGGCAGTGCCGGCCATTTGTTCGGATTTCTGAGTGAAACAGGCATGTGGTGAAGAAAGAAATAATCACTCCAATCAAGTTTCGCTCCTTTCTCGACGCCCAAACGGCTGCCGTAACCTTCGTACGTAGTTGGAGAGTTTGCATATGCCTGTTTCATCTCTAGCGGAAGCTTGAAGAACTCACGCCACATCTCCCGCGTTTGTCCCATTAGTTCATGGCTGATGCCGTGGTTCACTATTTGGAAGAAACCCCAATCGCGACAGGCGTCGGAGACGCTGTTCAGAGTCTTTTGGCGGAGGGTTTGATCATGACTGAATACGTTCTGGAGATCAACAACAGGAATGTTGACTTCACCAACAAATTCATTTTTCAGCGAAGGCCTTTGAATCGGTGATTTGATGTATCTTTCCGGGATGAATTTGATTCCACTCTCGGATAAAGATTGAACTCTGACAATTGTTTCAGACCAACTCTGAAGAGAGTTCATTGCCAGCATATCCTCACAATTATTTTGAAGATAATAGATAATAGATTAGCTAAAAAGTAAGGGGATGTTGTGTAAGTGTGCTTGCGGGTGTAGGTGGTTATTGGAGGAATCGGATAGAGATGGTATATATAAGAACAAAAGGAGAGATTAATTTCGGCGCCGTAAGGAAATTGATTTGGTTTTAATTATTAATAATTATTATATAAAAATATATAAAATTTTAATAAAAGGTGTCCTTAATACACTTCTCAAGATTTTTATATTTAATAAGTTATAATTTTCAATACATTAAAATTTCTAAAATGTATTTATTAATTATTATATTAAATATAAATAATAAATATAAAAATTTGAACAGTTAAATGCAATAACATTAGTTAACAAAATTTAAATATATAATTTGAAAAAAATGGAAGCTTCCGTGGATCAATTTTTATCTTGTTCTTGCAAAGGAAATAAAAGTTATAATTGCAATTAATTAATTAATTAATTTCATAATTACATCCTATTGCAGCCTGGTTGGCTTTGGGCGGAGGAAACGGAGTTGGCTATTAGCGTAACAAGAAGTGAGTGGCTTTTGTACTGTCAACAGAAAATTATTAAAAAAATCTGGTTGACTAACCGAACTAATTGAAGGTGAGACTGATTTTATCCACGTGCTTTTAATTCTCGAGATTTTCCCATATTTATAGAGGATATCTATATTAATTTACTTGTATCTTAAGAACAAACATGAAAGAGAGAATAATTAATTATTACGTCGCATATCTGCATGAGTTTTTACAGTGAGGGAAATGTATTTTCAAAAAAGGAAAGAAATTGGGAAGTATATGTATTGTAGTGTCACAAATGAGTCAATTTATTGTATGGGTATGTGTTTGGTCCCAGTAAATTAATAATCTACCTGTGCATTCGGTCCCAGGAAAATTATAAATGGTCAGCAAGAACGCCAGCTGCATTTGTTTCCATAAATTATCCGTTCGTATTGAATGATAGCATTGAGTAATATTAGAGAAAATTTAAAAAAAAAAAAAAAGGAAAGGAAAATTATAATCGACTAAAAAAATTATCGAGCTCAACTGCATTTTGTAAAATACAAATTTGTACATAATTAATAAGTAAAAATTTAGTACCAAATTCTTTATTAAATTGTTAAGAATTATGCACAATTTTACATACTAACATGATAATATCCTGATTAGAAAACAACTAACCTAAATAAAATACATGTGACATAGTCATATGTGGCTTCTAGCTCGAGTAGTTAGTTTCTCATAACAAACGGCTAGATGGATGCAATAAATTCAAAAACGATGGTTAATTCACAAAACACACAGTTAGGATAATGGTGTACGTGTTCCATGATTACACAATAATTTATGCCAACATATATACCTGCGCGCATGCATCAACACATGGTTATCATCATTAATTATTAAACAAATTACACATATAATATAAGAAGAAGAAGAGGGATTTTTTTTTTTTTCTTAAAAAAGAAAGTTGTTACTAGATAGCGGATATACATTTAATTAATTTATCATTGGATTCGACACTTCTTCATTTTATTATGATGTTGATTTTTCTTTTTCCTTTTAGACAAGGGGTCGGGCAGGAGGAGAGTACCGTAATAAACTCTAACTGAATTTGCAGATTAATTGGATATAGTTTTTATATATTTAGAAATTTAAATCAAATAATGGAATAAATAACATACAAATTAATTATATATATAAAATACAAAAAATAATAGATAACTCTATCACATTAATTTGTATGCATAGAGCTTATATTCATAACAATACAATATCAACTATTGTGTAAAAAAATTATAAGAAAGTTTTGAGAATTTTAATTATTAAATGTATCACTAGTTAAATTTTTGTCACCTTAAGAATTTAAAGTTTATTATAAACTACCTTAAAATCTTATATGATAAGATTAAAAATTTTTACTATAATTTCATTTATTAATTATATCATAAAAATATAATAAATCATGTAAAACTTTAGGTTAATACAAAATTTTGATCCCATTAATCAATTGAGATATATTGTACATCACAAGGTGCTATATGAAATAGGATTGCATTAATAAATAGGAGTATTATAAGTTAATTTTTGTATTTGAATTTTATAAGTATAGTGGTACACATAATTCAAACGTCCGTTAAATTATTATCTAATTGGCTTTTTTATTAATAAATAATTAATAAAAGATTAAATAGGAAGGAATAAAAACAAAATCAGCTTGCAATTGCACGCTGCCGCCTCTGGACTGCCTGTTTGAGTAGCAAACTGAAGATTTGGGCACGTAGCATCTGGCTATCTGTTTCCACTTCCGTTGTCCTAAAAGTCTTCGGTTCAGTTTTATAAAACAGTCTTTAAGACAAAAGTTGTGCAGCCGACATCACTGTTGGGGTACGAGCTCGAGGGTCTACCGTCACGTTGTAAATATGACGGAAAACACGTGATCTACACATCTCCTCCAATCCTTTTTTGACTTTATTTACTAATTACTTGCAATATTCACCTGGACCATAATAAAGTTCTGCTATAGTCTAGAATTATGTAAATATTTTATATATTAATTTTGGTTGGTTAGGAAAATAAACAATGCATTTTGCTGAGGGTTTCCATATTTATTATTTATAATAATTTTTTATATTTAATATAATAATTAATAACAAATTTTAATACATAAAAAATATAACTTACTAAATATAAAAATTTTAACAAATATGCTAAAAAAACTCATTAAAAAAATTCATAAATAAATTAGTCCTTATCATTTATCAAAGGAATAAATAATTAATAAGTCATAACTTTGTTATTTATACGAAATTTGTCTACATCATTTAACTATATTTTAAAAAATAATTAATTCATACTTTTTTTTTTTTCATTCTACCCTTTCTTTATTACTTTCATAAACAACATAAACCATCTAATAATTATTCTCTTTTTGAAAAATGAAATTAGTAAAGGATATCATAAAGTAATGAATTGCTTTTATACTGTTTATTCATTTATTTCTTGTTTTCAAAATTGAATATATGAGGTGATCTTTGCACAAACTAAAAATATGTGAATTAATAAGTCACTTTTACAAACTACCTTATCCAATTTGATAATTACCCTTTTAAGGTAACAAAATTTAAAATCAACAAATGGGGTTTGAAATATTTAAAATCCTTATACATGTATAAATATGAGTAAGTAATTAATTCAATTTCGTTGGGCTTTGATTTTGAAAAAATAAAAATAATAATAATAATAATAATAATAATAATAATAATAATAATAATAATAATAATAAGTAATTTAATAAACAAATAATCTCATGTTCTCTTCAATTAATAGAGGTTGGATTGTGCAATCCACTACTTTAATTCTCCGTCTTCTCCAAAATCACTCACTTTATATTTTGTATCTTAATTCAAATTAAAAAGTTATAAATTGAGACATAAAACTCGACAAACATTTGAATATTTAATTGATAGAATTAACAATTATTACAACATTTTTAGTGTTGGGAATGAAGCACTAAAATAATGCAAGACCGAATAATAAAGCGGAATAAATATTCGGTCTAAACTTCCCTCTTTACTTGAATATATTAGGAGCACGCAAACTCTAGCACAATAATGATATGAGGCAGCAAGTATAATGGTAGAAAA